>JAMKCH010001860.1:0-38434 GCA_023653785.1 Ophioderma brevispina
AGCGGAAAAACGAAATGGATAAGGGATTTTTATATCTCATCATGTCTACCACCACACTTAAGTGAAAAAAATCTCGGTCACTATGTGAATGTGCCCCATGGTTGTAAACTTGAGGGAAAAGGCCACTATTGCACCTTCTAACAACAGCAGCAGGTTATCAATGCCAGGTTGCTACATCCATAGAGATGCACACACTGGTAACTTACAAATGTACACACTGGTACCATCCACATAAATGACCAAATACATACACTGGGAACTGAGATTTTCATGGTGCTTTATCCGGGTCCATATTAAACTTCAGCTATGAAGAGTTAGAAGATAGTAATTTAAATACTCCTATAAATTTGAACCATGGGCCCTTTTTCCAAAGGCAAGTTCTCCAACCACAAGACCATGCCACCCCACATCCTTGGCACTTATTTGCCTTAATGTACATGTAGGGTTTTGCTTAATTTGGATACCAAAGCTACATCTGTGTGTGAATGCTTACATTTTTATATCCAAACTTTAGTTTTTGGGCCGTTTTTCTTGAAACTAAATGTTGTGCATTAATTGAAACAATGTCTTTTACACTACTTTTTGTATGTCTTTGTGCTTATATACAATCACTTTCACCAATTGACTGTGCCAGAACCTTTGATATAATGGGTGATAAAATATGTGGTCGCCATGTCAAAAGAAATCATAAATACACTACTTATGAAAACTTTCCCAAGACTGTCCACTAAATTGCCTTTTGGCAAAATTGTGAAATGTTGATCGCCAACACCCAAAATTACACAATTTTGGTTTAGCAGTAATTGTTTTGCATTAGACAACAAATCATGTTTCTATGTTGTGAAAATGCTATGTGTTCAAATCTATGAATGGCCAACCCGTTGCTTTAACACTACTTTTGGGCAGCTTTTGTGGCGTAGCATGCAAAAATGGTTTTCCAAATTTTGTTGTGATCAGAGCTTTAATATGATACTTAAAATCTGTGTTGCATTTGAATGCGCCAAATTCGAAATACAATAATATCTTGTCCCTAAAAATTCAAAAATTTTGGACAAAATTTTGTCCCAGAACATCAAAAGCTAAGAGAATCGGCACATTCTTGCTTATATTGGGTTTACAATGCAGTCTGCTTTCATTTGACCCGAGGTCATGTTTTGTCAGAGGGCACGTGTGCTCCAGTGGATTGAGCATTCGCCACGCACTCCAAAGGTTCGTGGGTTCGAGTCCCACTGCGGCCAACTTGTTGTGCCATTGAGTAAGGTGCTTTACCTAATTTACTCCTCTACACCCAGGTGTTGTAAAGGGGGTACCAGCATTATTCAGTGCTGGGAAAGTAACAGACTCGCTGTGCGGGAGGCAGTGGCGAACCCCCCCCAGCAAAAATAATACGGATGAGTCTGGCCCAACGATAAGGAAAGAGATGGGCACTCCGCGCATGAGCTTGTCGGCACGACAATTGTTTACTTTAAAACTACTTTGTACAATGTTTGGTGCCAAAGGCTCAGCGATTCAAATTACTGCGGTCAGCGCTTCCGTACAAAAAGTTGCAAAAAAACAGTTGTTTAAAAGTTTAAAGGTGTTGTTTCCGATCGTCTTTGGGGACCCCCCTGATTACAGGAGGCCGTAGAGTAGTATCAATTTTGATATCAAATCCATTTATTTCTACAAAGTTACAGAAAAAACTACCGTGTTAATGGGTAACCCTCAATATTAGCACAGAAGTGAATGGCGTTGACCTAAGATTATCGCGTCGAGCATCAAAACCGCAAGCGTGTTTCCCACAGGTACCGA
This sequence comes from Ophioderma brevispina, assembly GCA_023653785.1. Lineage (NCBI taxonomy): Eukaryota > Metazoa > Echinodermata > Ophiuroidea > Amphilepidida > Ophiodermatidae > Ophioderma > Ophioderma brevispina. The sequence continues at coordinate 1,792 of JAMKCH010001860.1, forward strand.
TGATGGTGAGGCTCTCTATTAAGTAGAGACACGATACACAAAAATCGGAACAAGCACCTGTAAAAGTTGTTTATAAGTTAAACAAGTTGTTTAGGGGTGACTGAACAACAGTTGTGACACAACTTGTGTAAACCTTTAAAAAGTTTAAACTTGTGAAACAACGTTACTCTGTGTTGGACCCATCATAAAATCTATGTCAGCAATGAATGGCCCAATTATAAAGCCAATAATCATGTAAATTTCCTAAAAATGGCATCAAAAAATAGACTTTTTGGGGCTTAAGTTTGATATTTTAGGCATGAAATTGCTTTAATTTGACCCCAGAATCATGTTTTTTAGTTGGTAGAAATGCTTGTTTATTGGTCGAAAATTAATTTGGGTATTTTCTTCCCATTGAAAAAAATCATTAACTGGTAAAAAAGTTTATTGAACTACTTTGGACATATTTTGTGCCCAGGAGGCAAGCAGTTCCAAATTTACGTGGTAATAGATTTAATAAACATGAAAAAAAAATCTGTGTTAACATTTGATGTGCGACATTAGAAATACAATAATCATACAAAATTTCCATCTAAAAATTGTCAAAAAATGGGTTGGGGGGGGGGGGGGGGGGGGGGATTTTGAGTTTTGGCCAAAACACCAAAATTTAAAAAATCGGCACATGTTTAGTACGCATTTGGTTCAGGCCATGCAATGCCTTTCATTTGATACCAGAATCAGGTCTCTATGTTGAGAAATATTTGTTTTATGCTCCACAAACTTGATTTTGGGTTTTTGGGATATTTTCTTTGAAAAAAATCCATGAAATGGATAAAAAGTTTATTTTACACTACTTTTTGACATCTTTTGTGCGCATGCGCAGCGTTTTTCCAAATTTACTGTGTCAAGCTTTATATTAACTTTGGTAACATTCAATGTGCGACATTAGAAACACAATAATAATGCAAAATTTGCCTAAAAATGTCAAAAAATGGCGTTTTTTGGGCACAATTTTGACATTTTTTTGGCCAAAACACAAAATTTAAAAAAAGGCACATGCTTTAGCACAATTGGTTTATCAATGTAATTTGCTGTCATTTGACACCAGAATCAAGTATCTATGTTGAGAAATTACTTGTTTATGCTCAAAAAAAGATTTTGGGGTATTTTCTTGAAAAACTCCTGTTGAAATGGTTAACTAAAAAAAGTTTTTTACACTACTTTTGGACATAGATTGTGACCAGAAACAAGCTGGATTCCCAAATTTACTGCTGTCAGAGCTCAATATGACGTCATAAACTCTATGTCAGCATTTGACCTGTGCGGAAAATTAGACATACAATAAACATGTAAAATGTCCCCTAAAAAATGTCAAAAAAATGTTTTTTTTGGGCAAATTTTGACATTTTGGCCAAAGGCCCAAAACAAAAACACCAAAATTGAAAAAAATGGCACGTACTTAGCACATATTTGGTTTATCCATGTAAATTTGCTTTCCATTTGACACCAGAATCAAGTCTTGATGTTGAGACATTACTTGTTTATGCTCAAAAAAATTGAATTTGTTGGGTATTTTCTTTGAAAAAACTCTGATGATTGAAATGGTTAAAAAAAGTTTTTTTACGTACTTTTGGACATTTATTGATGCCCGACACAAAAGCGGGAGTTCCAAATTACTGCACAGAGTTCATATGATGTCATAAACTCTAGTGTCAGCATTTGAATGGTGCGAAATTATAAATTACGAACTAAACAGTAAAATTTGATATGATGAAAATGTCAAAAAATGGGTGTTTTTGTTTATATTTGATAAAGATTGATATTTTTGGTCAATTAGAGACGATGAACATATTTGCTGCTACATATTTAGTTCGATAGCGCAATTTGCATTCATTTGACACCAAATTCATATTTCTGTGTTGGTAAATTGAGATTTTATGTTAAATTTTAAAAACTTGATTTGTGGGGGTATTTCATTGAAAAAGTCTATGAAATAGTAAAAAAAGTGCTTGTTCCGCCACTTGGACACTTTTATGTGGGAAACAAGCGAAGATTTAAATCGACATGAGTTACAGCTTCAAAATGGTACCAAAAACCTGTGCTGTCAGCAGGGGGGCTTTGCAAGGAAAATGAAAAATAAGGCTATTTCAAATTTCAGCTGATGTAGCCTATAGTAGGCCTACACGATTAAATTCATTCAAATTACGATTCTGATGGCATTTTGTGACAATTTCAGAAAAAAATATTGTGTTTTTAAAGAAAAATTGAGGGCCCACTCTTCTGAAAATGTGCCAGTGTCTCTTTAATCGTCTTTGGGACCCCCCTGATTACCCGGAAGTAGTATCGATTTTGATATCAGATTGAAAGGCAGTATTTTTTCTCATTGTCATCTGAAATTGAGCCTCAAATCCATTCATTCCCAAGCTATAAACAAAAAACCACCGTTTTAGTGGTTAACCATCGTTATTAGAAAGTATTGAATAGGGCTTTGCACATTGCATTCTTGGTTTTCTACCATCAAAACCGAAGTTTGTTTCCCACCGGTAGGATGAGGGTGTTGTTGTTTGTATGTGCAAGTGCCAGGCTCTCTCATATCAAGTAGGAGATAGTAGGGTTCAAAATTAAGTCCCATTCTAGAAGTTTGGGGCGGAAGAAGGTTTGAAGGTGTGTTTTCTTGTAATTTCAAGGGTGGCCTGATCAGATTTTTGGGTCCAACCTATAGGAAATGTGGGGAACTCTCGCTAGAGGGCCGTTTTTCAAAATGGCCGCCAAATTCAGAAAATAGCATAGTAAAGCTAAAAACAGTCTCTAATAGTTAATATGAAATCAATTTTGGGGTTTTCTTAATGCTAATATTGTGTAAGTGGTAATGCGATTCCAACCCATTAGAATTTATGATTAGTACAACGTTAGAGGGTGCTTTTTCAAAATGGCTGCAAAATTCTGTATAAGGCCTTGGGGACCCGTTAGAATTAATACAAGTATAAATCAATGTGAAGATGTTTGCAGGTATTTGTTTACATTTTCAAGAATGCTGAACAAGATTATTTTGTGGTTCAACCTCTGGGAAATGGGGGAAGTCTCGCGAGAGGCGTTTTCAAAATGGCCGCCAAAATTCCAGAAATGGTATATTTAAGCTAGAAACGGCTATCTGAGAATTCCAAATCAAATCAATTTGGGGTATTTCTGAATGCTCTCCTAGTATATAATGAGATTTAAATAATTAGGATTATGATAGGTACCTTTAGAGCCGCGCGCTTTTTCAAAAATGGTCAGCCAAAATTCCAGAAAATTGACATATTAAGGTAACAACTGCCATCTAAGATCCCAAATGAAATCAAATTTCAGTATTTCTTAATGCTAGTTATTGTATTATGCTATTCCAATAATGAACTATGATATAAGTACCCGAAGAGGAGCTTTTTCAAAATGGCTGCCAAAAGTCTGTATAATCAGCCTTTTGTGGGGATCGTTATCGATTTAATTATGAATGCATACAATTATTAAATCAATTTGAAGGATTGTTTGAAGGTATTTGGTACATTTTCAAACGAATGCTGAACAAATTTAGGATGGTGCAACATCTGGGAAATGTGGGGAACTCTCACTAGAGGGCGTTTTTCCAAAATGGTCCGCCAAAAATTCAGGAAAATTGCATATTAAGACTAAAAACAGCCATCTAAGAGTCAAAATGAAATCAAATTTCGGTTTTCTTAATGTCTAGTTAGGTATTATGTATTCCAAATATTAGAATTTATCGATAAGTACCCTAGAGGGCGCTTTTTCAATAAGGCTGCCAAAATTACACAAAATAGAGTTTTGGGGGCTTGCTGTTGTAAATGATTATCAAATTCAAAATACATCAAAAGTGAGATTTTAAAGATGTTTTTTTTTATATATTTTCAAGGATGTGAACAAGATTTTTTAGGTCCAACGTTTGGGAAAAGTGCATAACTCCCAAAATGGCTGGTTAAAATTCCAGAAATGACATATTAAAGATAAAAACAGCGAGTCTAAGAGTACAAAATGATATCAATTAATTATATCAAAATAATGAAAGTGCAGATTTTGAACGTATTTGTTTATTATTTTCAAGGAGGCTGAACAAGATTTTTTTGGTCGAACCTCTGAGAAATTTGGGCGAAATCGCTACAGAGGCGTTTTAAAAATGGCTGTCAAAACTTCCAAAACCATATATTAAAGTATTTAACAGTTGAGAATCTGAGAATAAAATATGAAATCAGTTTAGGTGTTTCTAATGCCTATTTATGTGTAATGCCTTTCAATCATAAGGATTATGATAAACGTGCCTAGAGGGCGCTTTTCCCCCCCACCCCCCCCCCCCCAAAATGGGCTGTCAAATGTATATAAAGGTGGTTTTTACTTCTGATTTTAAATACTAGTACTTGTAGATGGTGTAATACATAAATTATGATCGCGATGAATAGAGGGCAATACATAGAAAAGTATCTCCCTTCAATTAGGCGAAATCCAACTATGTATGAGGGGGATGACCCGATTTTAATTATATAAATTACTATATTGTATATATTTAAATCTGAAATGTGAGAAAGAACATTCATATTAAACTTTATCAGCCATTTCGAGAATACGCACAATAAATATAATTAAGAAATACCTCAAATTGAGTAGCAGTTTACTCTTAGATGGCTTATATTTAGCTTAATAAGCCATTTCTGTAATGCGAGATTTCCCAACATTTACAGAGGTCGGACCTAAAAAATTGAGCATCCTTGAAAATAACACGAATACCTTCAAACATCTGCACTGTGATTTATACTGTATTGTCAATAATGCATTGATAACGCCCCCCCCACAAAAAAAGGTTTTATGGAATTTGGTTGCCATTTTGAAAAAAAAAAACCTATGGTGGTATTATCATTCATTCAATTGCTAGAATAGCGGAAAACAATTCTCAATACGACACCCAAAATTATTTCATTTTGAATCTTAGATGGCTGTTTTTATCTTTAATTGCATTTTCGTGGAATTTTGGCAGCCATTTTGAAAAAGCGCACTCTAGGGGCAGTTATCATAAATCGCATAAAGAAACAAACCCAAAATGATTTCATTTTGATTCTCAGATAGCTGTTAATTGCTTTTAATATGCGGTTTTATGGCATTTTGGCGGCCAATTTGAAAATGCCCCTTTATCGAGATTTCCGCACATTCTCTGAGGTTTGACCAAAACAATCTGGTTCAGCATCCTTGAAATGAAAATATAAACAAATATTTTCAAACATCTGCAATTTAGCTTGTATTTGAAATAATTAATATATCACTTTTTACACTCAGTAGATAGCTGTTTTTAGCTTTTCATTTCTGGAATTTTGGCGGCCATTTTGCGAGTTAATACATTTCCAGATTTGGACATAACATATCTTGTTCAGCATCCTTGAAGAGATAAAAAACATCTTTAAAATCTCCTTTGATTTATATTTGAATTTGATATAAGGAAACAGCCACCCAAAAGAAATTATATGGAATTTTGGCAGCCATTTTGAAAAAGCGCCCTTACGGGGTTAATTTCATAAATTCTCATATTGGAATAGCATTACACAATAATTAGTATTAAGAAAACCACCGAAATTTGATTTCAATTTGGACTCTTAGATGGCGGTTTTTATCTTTAATATCCTTTTTTAAATTTAAAAAAAAAACTTTTGGCGGCCATTTTGAAAAACGCCCTCTAGCGACGAAAAGTTCCCAGAGGTTGGACAAAATAATCTTGTTCAGCATTCTTGAAAATGTAAACAAAACTTCAAACATCTTCACATTGATTTATAATTGTATCCATTAATAATTAATTGAACTATTAATATAGTTAAAAGTTGCAATTTTAAAGATTTTGGCAGCCATTTTGAAAAAGCACCCTCCACGGGTACTTATCTAATTCTATATGGGAGGCAATACAATAACTAGCATTAAGAAAAGAAGAACACTGAATTTGATTTCATTGGACTCTTCGATGGCTGTGCCTTAATATGCAAATTTCTGGAATTTTGGCGGCCATTTTGAAAAAGACCCTCTAAAGGTACCGATTATAAATCCTTAATTATGTAAATATCCTTATATAATGAGCATTCAGAAATTACCCCCAAAAAATTGATTTCCATTTGGATTCTCAGATAGCCGTTTCTAGCTTAAATATACCATTTTCTGGATTTTGGCGGCCATTTTGAAAAACGCCCTCTAGCGAGAGTTCCACACATTTCCCAGAGGTTGGTACCACAATAATCTTGTTCAGCATCCTTGAAAATGATAAACAAATACTTCAAACATATTCACTTTGATTTATACTTGTATTCACTAATAATTAATTGATAACGGTACCAAAAAGGCTATTATACAGAAATTTGGCAAGCCCATTTTGAAAAACGCCGCCCTCTACGTGTACTATAATAATTAATTATTGGAATAAGCATTACACAATAATAGCATTAAGAAATACCCCAAAATTTGATTTCATAATAACTATTAGATAGCGTTTTTAGCCTTCATATGCCATTTTCTGGAATGTTGGCGGCCATTTTGAAAAAAACGCCCTCTAGCGAGCGGTCCCCACATTGCCCAGGTGGAACCAGAAAATCTTGCCTTACAGACCTTGAAAAATACAGAAAAACACCTTCAACCTTCTTCCCCAAAACTTCTAGAATGGGACTTTAATTTTGAACCCTACTAAGAACACAATAACATAAATCGGAACAAGAACTTTAATATTTAGGGTCAATTTTAAACTTGACGATTAATGTTAATCACTTTTGATTACCATTTTGTTCATTTTCACAAAAAACTCATGTGTGAGCATGCAGTTATAAGTTATTCTGTCAAAGACAATGCCATACTGTATTATTGGGATTGGGGGGGGGGGGCATTAAACCTAACAGCAACAGTGATTCAAAATCGGCATCACAACATCACGGTGTAAACCCGAATGCTAGTCTTTTCAGTCTTTTTCAAAGACTTACCGGTAGGAGGGCACTCTTGTGCATATCGGACGGATACAGACAAAGACTTGGCTAAAGGCTATCTGAATCACGAATATTAAAATCTTATATTGATCTTATAAGGAAATTACACAGTTTTGCAGCAGGGTTAATCAACTAACCCCGGCGGATTTTGAGTCAATAATTTATTCCAAGATTATCATGATAATTTACTAAGATTTATTGAACGAGAATGATTTTTAAGCACTGGGACCAAGGCTGCTGTAGAAAATGCACGCAAGATTACTGTTTGGAAATCCGAAGTCCAAATCAACGCAGCCGGGTCCTGTCCCCCTTGTATCACTGATTTGATTCAAAGAGAGGATCCTTGGTCATGCTTAGTTTTGTGCAGACGATGGCGGCCACGTCACGTTCAATATGAATCGCCAAAATGATTCAAACACCATATCTGCACGTTTGTTTCACGTGTTTGTTATAAGCAAGTATGTGTGGGGCTACCACGTTTAGTATGTATACATTTTATACTTGCAAATTGGATATTGAGAGAGTTTAGTCCCTCTAAGGTATATTTAAAGGACATCAGAATCAAACTAGGCATCAAAATCGCACCATTTTAAACCAGGATTTTCACAATTTCTCTGAAAGGGGACACATCCCTCAGACACCCCCCTAGTCGCACTAAAGTACGACATTCTGTCACTTCACGAAGCTACACGGGCCCATACCTTGCTGACAGGGCACACGCTATGGCAAGCCATAAAGGCCATAACGTTGCTGGCAAAAGCGTTGCGAGAAAGTAGCAACCGCGTTGCGACCATTTCGGCAACGCGTGCTGTGCGGCCAATCAAAATCATGAAAGTTCTGTGAGGTTTAAAAAATTAGACCCCCAACGCGTGGCTAGATCCTTGCAACGCGTTGTGCGAACCTTCACAACGCGTGCGACACCTTCACAACGCGTTGCGACCCTTCACAACGCGTTGCAAGTTCCCCAACGCGTTGCTAAGGTTGACAAGCCATCAAGGGTCATAACGTATTGCCGCAACGCTGTTGTGAGAAAGTAGCAAAACGCCGTTGCGAACATTTCGGCAACGCGTTGCGGCGTCAGCCAATCAAATCAAGAATTTCTGTGACGTAATTAAAAAAATAGATCCCCCAAGCGTTGCGGCAATACGTTTGATGACCCTTTGGCCTTTTCACAACGCGTGGCAAGCCATCCCTAACGCGTTGCGGAGATCACAACGCGTTGTAAACTAATTCACAACGCGTTGTGAAGGCAATAAGGTACATAACGTATGCTGCCAACGCGTTGTGAAGGTTGCAACGCGTTGTGAAGGTCGCAACGAGTTTGGATTTATATTTTTGAAATACGTACAGAAAAATTCATGATTTGATTGGCCGACACTGAACGCGTTGCCGAAATGTCGCAAACGCGTTGTGACTTTCTAACAACGCGTTGCGGCAATCCTTATGACCCTTATGGCTTGTTAACCTTACAACGCGTTGTGAAGCTGCAACGCGTTGTGAAGCTCGTCAACGCGTTTTGAAGGTTTGCAACGCGTTGCAAAGTAATCTAGAAACGCGCTGTGGTGTCTATTTTTTGAATACGTCACAGAAATTCAATGATTTGGATTGGCCGACACAGCAACCCGCTGCTGAAATGTCCGCAACGCGTTGCCGCCATGTCGCAACGCGTTGGCTACTTTTCTCGCAACGCGTTGCAGCAATAACGTATGGCCTTTGTGGCTTGCCATAACAACCGCTGGTACCGACGGCCATCTTGTACTCGTGACTCAGTGACATACGGCTAGTTAAATGTTACCCCACCCAGCGCCAAGGCCCTACGTAAACTTCACATCATGAGGATTTATTTTTTTAATTTCGCCAACGACCCTCGGATAGAAAAAAAATCTTAGACATCCAAGAACTCGTCAGGCATGTGTTTTTGTTCGAATGTTTACCGTCGCAAAGATCACGTAACGAGTTTTTTTTATTTCACATTATTCAATATGACGTCCACAATAGCAGGGTTCGGGTATGTTCGTAAGTTGCTATGACGAGTGTGACGTTTGTAAACACAGTAATAATGCACATTTCTAATATTTTTATTACTATGGAACTGGACCTCGGCAGGCGCGAAATAGCGAAATCCAATAGCGAAATCCGTATTCATTTGGAAAGAATAATGAATTGCAATTACTTTGAGAAGTTTGTTAAAAGTTTGTCGTCCTTTACTACACCAACTAAATTTTTTCTGTGGACTATGAGTGTACATCCAACGAAAATCTCTGAATTAAGAAACCGTGTCGCACACACCTGTTAACTGTGTAAAAGTTGTGCAGTCGCCATCCTTCCATCTTCTGACCGCTTTAACTCAATCGCTTCTCTCTCTCTCCTCTTTCTCTCTCCATCTCGCTCGGTCTCTCTGTCTCTCTCTGTGTCCCCTCCCATGCCCCGCTCTCTTTATCGCCCTTCTGCAGTAATTATGATGCAAACCGAACACGTTTTGCCTTGGATGCATCAAATAAGAGGTATTCCTTGCAGAATCGCAAAAAGGTTGCCCAATGATATTTTGAGTGAGTCTGCTTTTAACTGCATAACTACACATGTCATGATTCTGCCTAGAAGTGGAGTCATTTACAAGCTACATTCACACAAAATAATTAGAGAATAGAGGTATGATTTTTTTTGAATCGGTAGTCTTTTAGTACGACGATTGAAACCAGCGATATACCATAATCATTTTAAGTGAAGAACGAGGCCGAAGACCGAAAAATAATGGTGCCGCCATATAAATTTAATAGCTATTAAAGTACTGTTGAAGATGAGGGCAAATCGTGGTGGGCAAGGGGGCTGTGGGATAGATATCAATCAATCTCACAAAAACTTGCCAAAGAGAGTAGAGATGATGGTAAGTAAACCTTAATTTTGCTCTTATTCATTTATATTATCCACTTTATTTACATAAAGAGTAACACTTAGTCCAATTGCGGGTAAACATGTACCCAACCAATGTGTAAACATTTACCCCCACTTTAACTAAAAATTCACTCAACAACATAATCTGTATACAGTCCTTATTTACTTATTCCTTGGTAAGTAGGGATTCATCAACCTCATTTAACCTCTTTGTTTGCAAAGTGAGAAAACGACCCAATTAAAAGTTGTTTCACAGGAGTTGGAATAAAAAGACGTAATTTGCTGATTCATTCATCAAAACGTGAATTTGAAGTCGTGCATACCCTAATTCATTATCTATCGAATATCGCAATATGATCAAATAGGCTTAGGAAGGGGGGGCTGGGCACCCCCAATATTGTTTTTTTTTTTTGGGGGGGCGCAGATACCCTTGAGCCCCCAATAATCTACATTTTTTAAAACAAATTACAAATCCTCCCCTTACCCCAGTTTCAGCGTCCATACTTCCTTTTTCTGGGTACATGGGGGGAAAGTAAATTTTTGAAGACAAATGTGAAATGCGGCGCTGAAAAGCTTCATTGAGATTTAAAAAAAAAAATACCCCAATCGCGCTGATTGCCAAATTTGGATGATTTTTAGCCCAAATCGCTGATTTTTGCTCAAAAATCCATCTTTTTCCTTCTGGCCGGGGGTGGGGCAAGAAAACCATTTGGGGGGAAATTCGCCCCCCCCTCGCTGGCGCCGCCACTGCCCCACACTCGCCGGCCTCAAGGTGGGCCCCATCCTGAAAATCTTCATAAGCCTATGTGAGATCTGAAAACCCTTAAGGTATATCCTTCATTAGTACAGGCATCGTAGGTAATTATGGAATCAGCAGCTTGTAAGGCATTGAAATGAATGCACTGATGGGAAGGATAATTAAATCCCAGTGGATACTCACCGTTGAAATATCACTTATCTCTTTGGGCATGCGGCAGACGAGATAAGTATACTCGCTGAAAAGATGAATTTTTGGTCATTTTTTGTCTTTTCCTGTTCTAACTTTCAAAATTTTTATTTTCAAGAAATTAAATCAGCGTGAAAATTGGCCCATTTAAATGGTCCTTAAGAAGACCTAGCCTTTGTATTGGTTTGTTTTAGGTGGCATCCCAAATGACCTACAAATATTTGGAAAGCACTCAAATGCCCCTACTGAATTATGTGGTATAACTTATACACAATAGCGTGCAAAGAGTTAAAACGGTAAACCTACGCGATCTAAAATTTTTCTAGATCTTGCTATTATGTCAAAATTGTACTACATGGTATTCAAAAGACTTTACTCATTTTTAGCTTAGTTTAGTAAATTTCTGTAAGATTTGTGTATACTAATAGGTTTTAGAATGAACGGTTCTGATGTCTAAATTAAAAAAATGAATGCTCGTGCTAACCCCGAGTTACGGTAATTTAAATAAAACCACCAATTTTCTGAGTGTACACTCCTGTGTTAACTTGCAACTTTCTATTTACACCAGAATTAATAATGCGTGAACAAGAAACCTCCAATCAAGAGGAAGTTGTAAATGCGGCAATGTTAAATGCTATCGAATTTCGAAGTCTCGCGAGTTTTTAGCATGTTTTCTCTTGATAGCCCTCTCTCTTGTAGAAGAAACACTTTATGGCATGTTTTACATTTCTTGAACAAACTTAATTTTGTGAAACAGTTTGCGACGAAAAAAAAGTTATATTACACTGCTTGATGAATAGAAAGATTAATCCAACTTAAAATAACTTGATTTATGGTTCTTAAGTATGAGTATAAAAGCCAATGTCTTGTTCCGCTTCGGTTGATTTGGCGTGAAGAAACTAATGTAAGTTACCCAGATGTGTAAAGGGCAGGTGAGTGTAATTCAAAGCAGTATAACTTGGGTTTGACCATGTGCAAAATAAACGTTTCTTTCTAAACGTCTTTTTTCTTTTCAGATCAGAGTAGACCAATCAGAATAAAATTGGCCAACTCCTGTTCTTGTTTTTATCGATGACATTGCTCCGTATCCAGAGTATAAACAGCAGTTGACTGGTTGATATATCTATATATATATAATATATATATATATATATAATAATATATATATATATCTCTCTATATATTATTAATAATATATTGATGATACATTGACTTTACGTGAAGTCATAGAATTATAATTAATTTGAAGAATATTTGGAATAAGGACTTAAGTCTAACTGGCTTGAGAATCAATCTTATGAATACAACGTAAAAACAAGAGCTACCATTGTTTGCATTTTCTTACGAAATTAATAAATTCCAATGTTTTATGTTGCATAATATGCTATTTGTTAAAATATTAGACTTAACAAAAATCCGATGCAGAGTCTGAAAATAGATGCCAACCTGAAATCGAATAATGAATGTTAATTACGATTTGTCGCAAAGTGTGCAATGGTACTTGTTATCAGAAGGACAACATTCTTTCTTCAAAAGTCACAATTTCGATTTATAAAACCATAATCTTCCATGACAGCATAATGAGTAATGGTACAATAAAACCTGCAGAAGCTCCAAATGCCGACATGTTTTCATATTTAGAGTCGTGATTTTCGCACACACATTAACGATTTGCTACTAAGAGACTTAGAAATCGTCCTTTCCATGGCTACAGGATGGATGATGTTTACAGTTTTGAATATAATATGGCCCCACTTATTTTAATAATGGTTTCAGTGCAATATGGAATTCATTCCATTAGCACAGGCAAAGTAAAGCTTTTTGTATTAAAGCCCTACTAAAATCAACATTTGTATAATTAAATAAATAAATAATACATAAATAATAAATTTGGTGATCAACAACAAAACACGTCTGTCACACGGGTTTGTTATACTTTTATTAACCACCCTTACAGAGCGGCACTGGCACATTTCAAAATAGGAAATTCGTCAATTTGCTCTCAAATGATAGTCTAGGCCATTTTGGAAGAACAGAGATAGATTTTACACAAAAAATACCTACCCCAAAACCGATAGGGACATTAATAGGAGGATAAAGTCATCCAGGTAATTTGTAGCCCAGTGTTAAGTTTGCCATAACTTTAATCAACAAATGTGTAATTATGAATATTTTGACGCCTACTTTCACTGATATAAACTCTAAAGGTTATAGACGATCAACAGTAATGCATAGCGTGGAAACATGCCTACGGGGTCGTGCGTGTTCTTGTGTTAACCCATTTTTCGTTCGTCTCCTGCTGAATTTACTCGCCCCGGCGCGCTAAATTATAAACTCGTTCGTTTACCCATAAGGAGCTGATTGGTGCTTATCAAATTTCGGGTAGGGCTTTTTGTATATAAAAGCCTTACAAACCATGCAAAAATATCGATTTTGAAGAATATTGAGGGCGCACTATTTTTCAAATGTTCCAGTGTCTCTTTAAGGGATGGACACTGGCACAATTTGCATACAAGCGAAGTCGTTTTATAATGGCTTAGCTGGATAACTGTAAAGCAAGGAAATACATATATTAGAGCCCAATGCAAGTCCCAATAGCCAAATCAGCCTTTTTAAGGATTTTTGTTTATTTTGCAGGAGAAGTGCCTGTGTCTCTTTCAAAATCAAGATAGCACTTTTAATGTCCACCAGAATCTCTATACTTATTAAGCCCTGCTAAATACCTTCTAAATACATAATAAAGTTGTTCAACCATGATGCAGTGGACATGATCAGTGCAGGGAAGGTGGGAATTCCCAGGCTTCCCTGACATGACCAACATAGGGCAATGGGCACTGGCCTGCAAGACCTTCGCTTGGTCAGGTTTCAGCTTGTTCAAAGCTTATTCTAAATCAACCCAAAGAGGCTGTATAGAAGAAGATTACTGGGTTGATCTACTTGGAAATTAGTGACCTGAAGAAATACACTCTTTAACTTGTGGCGTCGTAACAACCGTCGTTTTGCCTGTCAGCGTATTTGACTGAAAATAAGTGAAGCATTGTAAAGCCTGGAAGCCTCTGCGATGTATCGTTGTGTGAGTGGACAATATTCAGTATGGTGTTCCTTCCTACGCAGTCTCAACAGGTTTTGAAGTGAGTGCTAGAAATAACGCGAGCAGTTGTGGGTGTTTAACCAGCGGGAATAGCTGCCGTTAGTACTCTCAAAGCTTCCTCGTGGGATGTGTAGTTTGGGCATTTATGTGAACGCATTTCAACTTGCGTTGCATGCTGCAATATTCGGTCTGTTAGTTTGAATTGAATATTAAAGATCCCAGGAAATATGTGATTTGTGTCAAGTCTACAAGGAGGGACAGAAAACATTCAATATTTGGCTTGGTAATGACATCATTTGTGGTGCCATTGATAGCTATTGATTATCAGAGAGTAATAGAACATTCCAGGTGACTGGTGTGAATCTATTCATGGTACTGACTGATAATCAATACTTCCACAAATGATGTCACTGGTAGTGTATTCTTTTTTCTGGCACTGTTTATTGCAATGGAATGTCCCACAAAGATTTGGAATAGGTTTATCATCTCGATCATTTCCTGGGACCTTTAAGAGTTGCAATGAGAAGAAGAGCAATATTAAATAAACACACCAAGACACCCACCAACTTCACCAAATTCTTGTTCATTGAATGAACCTTGCGTTATGTCTCTATGTACATTTAGAGAGATGCCATTATAAGGTTGTTCCCGCCAAGTAGAACGGAATAAACATGCCATTTCAGTAACTGAACCACACCGAAACGAAAATGTTGCCTAAATACAAGCAATGACACACCTGGTCTTCACCGCGCGTGACTTATAACAAAAGGTGTTTGTTCCCATAGCTCGTAATCGTCATTCAAATCAATGCGTGATCTTCAGGCAGTTCGAGGTATGACCTACATTTTGGCGGGCTAGATATATTTAAAGTCATACGCGAGACATATACCTGTACGGTGAACCTGGAATTATTTCGCTCGATCAAACCAAGTGATTCTTCAACATTCAACGTTCGTGTATACATCGCGTGTCATTTGTGAACGTTTAGATGTCGCATCAAGGCTATTTCACTCAGGTAAGGCATCTATTATGTTTTGTACATTTTTATTCAAACGCTTGTCGCATGGCATTAGTCTAAAAGCTTGTCTTCATTTAACATTTGACAAGTTGGATATTTAACATCTATGCATGGAACACCTAGCATGAGACGGACGCAAATTATTGAATGGTATAAAAGGATTAGAACAGAAAGAACGCCATCTAATTCTGAATGAAATGGCTAGAGGTCGGAAAAACAGAGCCGGTGTGGCAGGAGATATAGTCCTCCGGGCTCAGTACAGTCCGGGAACAATGGTGAACAATAGCGCAATCGATTCAGTTGACTCTTCTCGCAACATTAGTTTCACGCTTTATTCTGTTGTCGTCTATGTGCCCGGACTATGATACCTGCCGGACTATGATTACTTTCACACCGGTCTTCGTTACAAAAAGAACCAAAGATTGATCAAAGACATGAGCCGTCAAGAACAAAGGAAATGCCTCACCAGACTAATAAAAGATCACGGTAGATGAGGAAGACATGTTGGTGTACCTTTACGGATGTGCGAAACAAGGGCAGTTGTTGAATTGGGAGTCTGTCATGCAGGTCGATGCCTGGAAGAAATTTTGTATATCTACACGTCAGTGCTGCTGTCTTTCCAGATCAACGCAATTCATGATCAACTTTCCTCCCCTACAAATCTGAAGCTGTGGGGCAAGACCAATCTAGGACTCTGCCAATTATGTCATCATCGTCATTGCACGTTGTTCCACATCCTCAATGTAGCGGAAGATACGTCGTTGAGGCAAACCAGAAAAAAATCATCACCCCTGAGAATCTCAACTCCATTTCTACAAAAGCCTTTCGCACAGCTGATGGTACAACCTATCGAAATCCGGTCTTACCAATGCCTAAGACAGAGCCAACCAACATTCTGAAGAAGGCCAATGACGGGATATTCCTGATGGATGAGGAACACAAACAAATAGTGTTCACTTCAGAAATCACTGAGACAGCTAAGAGACCAGATATCACCCTCTTTTCTACCAAAACAAGACGGTGATCATCATAGAGCTGATGGTCCCTATGGAGGTGAACCTATCCAATGCATACGGTAGAAATAAGTGCAAATACCAAGATCTAGAGGCTGACTGTGAAAACAGAGGATGGTCTACATACTTTCCAATAGAAGTAGCAAGCAGAGGTTTCTGCAATACATCAGTCAACAAATGCCTGACATTCTTGGGCATTCCTAAAGGAAAGAGGAAGGCTATAACTGATATAGCAGCCAAAATTGCACTCAGAGCGAGTTATGTCATCTGGCTCAGCAGAAGCTCAAAGGCATTCCGACAGATGGAGCTATATACAAGCAACTTCAGCAATATGCTCTGAAGGAAGTGGAATGATTGAGCTCTCACAAAACCAGGTTTAACCCGCCAAAGTCTGGTCCAAAGCCCAGAGACCTCGGAACACACCAATCTAGACAATGAACTATTCCTTCTTGTATAGCAAAGAACACACAGAGCAGCCTTAGTATATTTTTAGACACCCTTCACAATAAACCCCTACTCATCACGCCTCATTTAACTAGTAAAGTGCGCCCAATGATTTGGAGTGTATTTGGTGTCCCTAATTCTGAAACAACCCTACGGGCAGAAATACGACCTATTTGGCGAGACGTTAGGACCATCTTTTCTACTTTTAAATCGAAATTCTATACTTTTTAATCAGTCTGATCCGATCTTTTCCTTTCTCTGCGGAATCCCACCGAGATGTCAAATAAATATAGGATACACAAATAGGTACGTCGGGGGTCAACTAACAATCTTTAAATTCATTTATATAAAGTGCTATCTATCTTCAAGATGAATCGTTGAACCCTTCTTGTTTTCAAAATCGAATTTGTTAAACGAAATTTAACTACATTTTCGTGTTTGAATGAGGACGAAGAAGGCGTGAATAAAGATGACAATACTCGTATCGACGCCACAGAGATGACAAATAAATGAAGAGGATGAGGCGAGGAGATTTGGCACCTTATTGCCATAGCAACCCAGACAAACATTAAATAAAACGGAGACTTTTTGGAGAGCTTATTTTAGGTTACGTGATAATATTGGTACTGGATTGCGTGGGATTAGTGTCCAAAGTGCACTGTTAATAATATACGAATTTACGTCATTGTGAAACCAGGTTTACTTTATGCAAGCCTAATTATGTAATATGCATAATGTGTTAAGATTAAATCAAATGAATCGTATGCCAGGTGTTTTTTTTTTGCTCACAGATATGATCTAAGCATGGTGCTAAGAATGTATGTTACAATTTCGTGTTTAAACCCTTTGTTTGGAAAACTCGTCCTTCGGAGCCATTTTTGTAACCCGTCATCCAAAGGTGGAAAGGAGTTTTTGCAACCCCCTTTAAATTTCGTTAAAACACATTCAGATTATGTAACTTAATGGGTTTATCAAATTGAAGGTCTGTATTTAGAAGTCTTATATAAATGTACGTACTTTTTACGCAATATTGCCTCATGAGCTATAAAGCTTTACATATTAGGTAACTAATTGACATGCCCATGTTGGCTGTTACTCTTTTAAATGAAAAGAACCAAATAAATATATTGAAAAGTTGTTTACTGACTTTGTGAAACTGATGCCTTGGATTATACATTCTGAGTACACTTTTATTAATGTAAGTATCTTATAAACACATGGAGGTTTACAAGCCTTACAGCTTACACGCACCTACATATAGCACATACTTCTATGTTCAAAAACCTATTATGTGTGACATGTTTAAAAAGTGTTACAACTGGACATTCTAGAACTAACACTTCAGATTTACAGAAAATGGTTGTTTGCCATTTTTAATATTATGGATGTAAATTAAGATTTACATAGCACATATTATTAAAAGTAAAATGATCAAGGAATAAAATAAAAAATAAACAAACAAATAAACAAATAAATTAACAAATAATAGATTTGTTAAATTTGTAGAATATTTATAAATAGTCAAACAATAAATAAAATTTGTAGAATATTTATAAATAGTCAAACAATAAATTAAATTTGTAGAATTTTTATAAATAGTTTGTGCTTGTATGCCTATAATTTACATGCTTTATTTGGAATTTTATTCTTTAGGAGACTACAATTAACACTGCTGTATTGCAATTAACACTGCTCAATTTATTTATAGCATACGTATAAATCACATAATCAGCATTATTAACATTGATAAGTACATATTGTATAAACTGACGTACAATGTGCCATTTCTATGTTACGAGCAATTCTCTTGTATCAATACTTCCGCTGACATTGGGCCACTGCAGACAACGTACATAATGTGTTTCTAGTTAAAAACGTCCTCCGATTGTAGCTTGATGAACGATTCCCGTGCAGCGGGAATACATCTTGGGCCAGCGAACAACTCAACAGTGATGTACACACATTTACTGCACACACAGCAGCTTCAAATTTGACTGCATATTCTATTCTCTTGAGCTGATATAAAGGATTTTGGAATTATGTTGATATTGCCATAAAACTTAACTGGGAGCTTCGCTTGGCATTTGTATGTTTGGATAGCAGAACGCATTGCATTGAAAAAAAGTTCCACATATACACGCGAAATATCAACGATGGGACACTGGCGTAGCAGCAACATTTAACTCTTATCAGCAGCAATTGCAAATCAAAAACGCATGCTGCAGCTCCTGCTCGTCAATGTTGGCGCAAATGTTTGAAATATAGATAATAATCGTTGAGTGAGTGCTATTTTATTGGCGCGAGGCTTAATGTTGTGGAAGTAGGAGTTGACTTTTACATTGTACATAACTCAAATGGTAACCAATGGGTTAATAAATGTTTGCTTGACTACGCCAACACGATACTGCGCTTGTTAAGTGTCGCAGCAACCTTTGGACGAAACGATGTATAATTTTCGGAGCAATTCACCGTACTAGCCCTGGCTGGATAAACCGTAATGTGTTATAATTGCAGAATCTGAAATTAACCCAGTCTGTCAGAATGGATATTTACTCTACTGTCAAAGGACTGATTCTAATTCTGTAGCCATTGGGAAGAAGTTTATTGTTTGGGATGAGATATATCCTGTACATTTTGTCTGAGGAAATTACGTATCACATTGTAAGTTGACAGACGAGGACAAAAAACCTGAGCCTTGAGACATCCCCAAGAAATAAAGCAAGGAAACTGTAGTGTCTAAGAAATTAAAAGGATATCTTGAGCCGGTCCCAGGAATTCTCACTATCTATAATTGGATTATTATAAAATCGTGAAAGCCAAACTGTCATATGGTGACATATCTCATAGAGGTGCACAGACTACACACCATCTCGTGGTATTTATTGAAGGACTGCAAAAACGGCTAGTCGTGTTGGGATTAATGAAACACTTGGAACGGAGGTGAGTGATCTATAACATTCATTAAACCTACACCAATAATATGATGTGTTTGACAACAAAACCATTTCACATCTAGTATAGATACATTGAAAAAAAAATCATACAAAGCCTTTGTAATTTTGAATGTAGGTTGATAGTAAAGACAATGGAGTTACATATTCAGGGGGCCTCTCTTTTGGACTTGTATTGGGCATTACATACAAGTTAATGTTTTGTTGAAAAGAAATACACGATGAACTTTGTGCCTTTAAAAAGGTTTGTTATCATGGATCCATTCAAAATACTTCCATTAGGATTATTATACAAGCAGTACACGATCTAATTTCAAGCCCTTTTGAGGTAAACCAGTAATTGACAACGTCTCTGTTACATGATGTATAATATTAAGCATGCTCGACCCTGGCTGTTATACCGATAAAAATATGGGATATACTCATAAATTCTGCACTGACTATTGAGTGCATGTATATCAAATTACGCTATATTTAAATGTATATTATAAGCTAATATAGGGGAAAGAGTGTTTGGACAGCGTATATAAAATAATTAACACACAAATCGATGTACTGAGAAGTTATTTACCAATTTACTTAAATCTACATATATCTACATAATTTCAACATTAACTATAAACATTATAACTCATGATAAAGTTATCTACTTACGCATGTCTATAGAATTACATTATCCACTTCAATGCATTTATGCCTGTCAAAAATTAAAATACAAAACAGTCATACAATTGGAAATGATGCAATCCTTTGAGACTTGCAATGCTTTTGTCCGACTTCATGTACTGGGATATGGAAACATCGAAGGATCCCAGTAAAAACAATTTTCGGAATAAATTGTAAGCCAGATAGAACCGTTTCTTACAATCAGGTAATATTGTTTTTAAATTATTCATTACATACACTCTCCCAAGAGAAAGAAAAATAATCAACTTCGTAACTCCGATATTCCGTTAAATATCAAGATAACGTGTTGTATTCCAGACTATTATTACCAGAGACACAATCATTTCATCAAGGTCATATGTTCAACAACTTGTACCACATCTTCGCTAATTGTTTTCATCAATATGTTATCATTGCCGCTGCACGCTTCAATGATCGTTACCTCCAGGGTAATTAGAATGCTACGCCAATCTGTCATGGATAAATGCGAAATTATACGTTACCCTAACACACAGGGTAATTGTATCGGATTACATCACTTCACTACAAGGTGTCATTGATATATTTCATGTAAAGTTTGTCTTTATTTTTCTTTCAGTCTTGTTATTCATCCTATCAGTATTAGGTTTCACACGAGCTTTAAAAGTAATGTTAATGTTAAATATGGCTACTCTTTTAATGTCACTTCACTAATCGGTTGCTTCAAATACATTGTGCACAGACACCTACCTGTTATTTTTGTTATGATGCAGTTATTCTGGTAACACAATTTCATTTCATGTTTGTATAATTTTAGAACGATGCATCGGAAATCACTTCACTAATTCAGTTCTAAAATAAACAAAGACTACGTCATTGCGTATTAATCAATTAGAAGACATCGCCAAGTGACTAATTCTATTTTACTTTTGTCTAATTCTGGCGCATCATTTATTTTTGTCTTCATTTGGGCTATTTTAATATTGCGCATTGCGATGACCTTCTCATCAATTTTATACACCTGCGATGAGCTTAGGTTTTCAATACTGTCCTTTCTTCATTTCGTCCCTTAAGACTGGCGCGCTAACCTCTTCAAACACGACCGAGGAGTTTTGAATTGGTTCTGCTATGAACAGTGTGACTCGAATACATTAAATCCTCAAGGATAGATACTGGATTTGTCCTTTACATTTCAACTACTGCAGTAAATGAAATTATCTAATGGTCGGTATTCGTTACATTTTTCAGGCTTAATTGCGATGACTTGAAGACTCGTGAAGTTAATTTTAAATTTCAAACAGCTTAAGCAGTAAAGATGCATAATATGATAAAATTAAGTTTCCTATTCAAAAATAAACAGATAAAAAAAATAAACAAAAACATGAATTTTTGAACATTCGTGAACTAAACGTATTCATTGTAAACGGTCCAAAAAAATAAGTCCCCCTCTTGGATGACCAGGCTTTGTCATGATAAAACTCACTTTGATGGGTGTATTTCTTCCCATTAAATAATTTATTGTTTACAGGAAACATTTTCCCATGTAATACAGTTCATCATTTGTTGAAAGGTAATGCCTTTTTCTAACAACAAGCATTTGTGTAAAATGATGTTTTTCAAAACAGGCCAAAAAAGTTGCACTTTTAACTTGTTGGCAACTTATTGCAACATAATGTGAAATGGAACCCTTTAATGTGGTCCTTAATGCATAAACAATTTGAAATGCACTGCCAAATTATTCAGCCTTGTAATCCCGATTACATAATGCTTTTCATAATGATGAGGGCAAGAAGTGATACAGGTATGGGCCATGAAAAGAAAAGATAATGCTTTATGAATTGATTCAGGTGTGGGTCATGAAAAGAAAAGCTAAATTTAAGTGAATGCTTTAGGAATGAACTGATTGATGATTGATGAATGGCAAATGTTGCAAGAAATCTTTCATGACACATTTGGCAATGTGATTTCTCTTGGAATGTGTAGTTAAACTGAGTTAGAGCGAGATGCACTGCATTTCTGGAAGAAGGGGTTCTTGTAAAAGAGATTGCAAGGAGAATGCAGCTGGTGAGGTCAAAAATTTGCCTCGTCATGGGAGACCCCGCTGTACAACAGTACGGCAGGACATGTCCATCATTAACATGGCAAATACCGGTGCAAGATTACAGGTTAGTAATTTAAAATAAAGAAATAACATTTTGCATACTCATTTGCGATAACAATTGAATTAAGCCAAAATAATGTTAATAAAAATAATGACTCGTCTCACTATTCTTCTTTTTCAACTCGTCAAATTAGAGGGCGTGTACACAGAAGACGAGGGCAACCGAGAAACGCAATGTGTCTCCAGACAGGAATAGACTCAATGAATATGGCCTACATGCAAGGAGAACAAGAAAAATGGTGAAGTTGAATGATGGTCATCGACAAAGAAGGGAAATGAATCGTTATGTTAAATGAAACAGTTTGAAACATGCGCTCAAGTAAACTGAAGCAGACTTAAAGTAATGAACTTTTTGTAAACATGTTGGCACTTTAGAAAGTTGAAAAGTGCAACTTTTTTTTGGTCTGTTTTGAAACATCATTTTTACACAAATGCTTGTTGTTAGAAAAAGGCATTACCTTTCAACAAATGATGAGCTGTATTACATTGAAAAATGTTTCCTGTAAACAATAATTACTTGATGCGATGAAATATACCCATCAAAGTGATTTTTTTTCATGACAAAGTCTGGTCATCCCAGAGGGGGACTTATTTTTTGGGGACCGTTTATATGTAGTTGCTTAAAGGCTGGTTCAGAAATGTCCTCGAGGATATTGTTTTTGCATGTACATGATGCTCGTCCATACACTAATCATTATGTGGAAGCTCAAATCGATGTCCTTGAGAGAGAGAAAATCACAGCTTTGTATTTCATTATTATCTCATAATACATGTCAAATTATCCCAAAATACCTGATACCCAACTGCAACTGCTGCAACATGCTCAAATCTGCAGCTAGAATTATCGCAAGTACCAAGAAGTTTCTTATCCTTTATGACTTTCTTAGCGCCACTGAACATTGTTTTTTCTTTGGACATTTGGCGCTATATAAATTTGTTTGAACACTGAACATTGATCAATTTGTTTGAACATTGAACACTGAGCTCTGTTAACACGGTTAAGCATCTGTGCAACTGCCCGCCGAATCATTTGTCAGTCCTGCTTGAGGATATCCACTTCACGGACAATTCTCTGTTGTTTGAAAGGTCATCGGGACTTGTAGAAGAAAGGCCATTCCACCTCGTTCAGGTTGTTTGAACATTGAACATTGATCAATTTGTTTGAACATTGAACACTGAGCTCTGTTAACACGGTTAAGCATCTGTGCAACTGACCGTCGAATCATTTGTCAGTCCTGCTTTAGGATACCCACTTCACGACAATTCTCTGTTGTTCGGAAGGTCATCGAGACTTGTAGAAGAAGGGCCATTCCACTCATTAAGGTCATCACACTGTTTCCGAATAACTGTTGTAAATGAGCTGTCACAATTCCTGTTTGATGCGCAGGAGCACCGTCCTTTGTTCACCAGAGATGCCTAAATTGGCGCAAAATCTCACATTCTTCCTCAAGGACTGGAACAACCTGGTCATTTAGCATTGCAAGATAGATTTCTCCATTGACGTTCCAGCGAAAAAAGAAGGGTAGACCACCGTTTCTAACAAGGCCAATCCCTGGCAATTTGGTCCCTGGCCCTTCCTCTCAAAGGCAAAGTCAAGAGGCCTTTAATCTGGGGCATATTGCCTGGCATTGTGGGTGCTGATTGAGCCATTTAGGCAAAACTTCATTTCCATCGCCGATGCACAGGTATTCAAGAAAGCGAGGTAGTCTTCACAAGCAGCCATTCGCATGGACTCTTTCTAGACATGCTAGAAGTCCATGCCTGCAAATCATTTGATACAATTGCCATTGTAAGTCAAGGCGCGTGATCCGATTGAAAGTACTTTGAGGCAATCCCAGCCCACTACCATTACGAAGCCACAGGGACAAGCCTCAACCTAAACAGCGGCCGTTCTGGTCGTCTTTGGACTGGAAGGTCAGCGAAAAATATCCAAGCTGTCCAAAATGCTCTTCAACAGCTGAGGCAACTGAATGGCCCCAAAATTAGCTCTCGAAGTAGTCATGGAAACGTTTACACATACAGGGGTCGATTTGGGCATCATGCATTTCACACTATGTTCTTATGGCTCTGACAATTCTTGGCAACAACCAAGGCACTGGTTCAAATCCTTTTATGCTTGTCCTAGCCATACTGGATGGGAGCAGTTACATCTGACATGTAAATGGGCAACGTGCGGTCTTGCCTGCATCACAAGAATTTGAAACTGGTATCAGGATATTCATGAAACTTTATTCTAAAAGTGTGTTAATTTTTGTTCTTTTTAAATATTGGTGCGCTAGAACACAATATTCAATTTTAAAAGTATATTTTTTACTCACACTGTAGTTCACATCAAGGCTTACTACAACAAAATGAAAAATACGTTTCATCTCAAAACTGAAACTGAGCAGTTTAGGTACAAATCGCTAATATAAATTTACTGTTATTTCTGTTTTATTACTGTTACAAAGATATTGTATTTCGAAATCTCTGAGTCTGACCCCTTTTGAGAAGATTATTTTTACATGAGTGCAATGCTTTTCCATGTGTTAACTCCCACTTGAAAGGGATAAGTCCAAATCAACAACTTTTATGTGTACATGTAAATGGGGTGATTTTGTAATAAAACCCCTCCGGAGTGGTTTTATTAAGAAAACCTAGTTGGCAGTGTTAAAACCACAAGAAAATACACATTAGAGTTGCTTCCTTTTGTATGCACACTGTTTGATAGATCCGACACCTTCGTGGTTACATGATCAATGAATATGATTCCATGATGTTCGTGTAAGTAATAGACCGTATTCAATATGACGTCAGCCACCAGACATGTTGGTGGACAAGATGCACACATTCCAGGACTACAATACATAAGCTGTCAATTGATCCATGTTTAGCGATTGCACAGGGATCATTGACAGGTGAATGTATTGTAGTACTGGAATGCGTCTATCTTGTCCACCAACATGGCTGGCTATTGAATACGGTCTGTAAGTGAATTTTAATACATTAGGTGATAAAAGATACAATGATACAATCTATTAACACTAAAGGCCAAAATCATGGGAAGCAATTGGCATCATAATACGACATCATGAAGCAGTATTTTTTGTGTAAAATGAGTTTTTTGTTCTTCTTAGGCTTAGTCAATCATTTGAGAGCAAATTGAAGGAATTCTGTATTTTCTTGAAGATGAACCAGTGTCATTTTAAGTTGAACCTGTAGTCCCAAGTCAAAACAATCATGATAAATCGTCCTCATTACGTTATATCTACGTTTTTTCTGACACTTGCACATCAAGCGCGGAGGGCTTTTGAAAAATAATACAATACAAATTGATTCCTTAGAAGAAACTAATTTAATTATAGATCTAACGTTTGCTATTAAACATTTAAAAAGAAAGCAAAACTGGGTTTGCAATCGAAAGCATTACTGTTTATTGGCAGGATAAAGTTTAAGGTCGCGAAGAACATTTACGTAGAAACTCGATTATAAATCACAAGGTACAGCTGTGTGTATTCTCGTCTGCACGGATTGTCAACTTAATAAAATAAAAATAAATAATAGCATCAGAAAAAAAGCAACGTTCCATCACACACCGCCATTGAATGTCCTTGTAGATAGATGTCTATCATACTAAATTGCAAGATAAATGACGTCTTGGGATTAATTATGCAGTCAGTCAAAGAGGATTTTCATAAGGTTTGGTCATGTTCAAGCGCGTACTTTTGCTATCATCTAATACTAGTCATGCTAGTCATGCACTGGTAGAAACTTGAAAGGAAAAAAAAAAAAACCGCAATTGTACCGGTCGGTTAGATTTGAGCGATGCGTGCATTATCATGGTTGGTTAGCAGGCCGTGAGAAAAAGGACCTCATTTATAATATTATTGCGCTTGATTTACGTTTTCATGACTACGGAAGCGTTATGAAAATAAAAATCTGTAGGATATGCCGTGACTGTGTACTGGTGTGACGGCAAGCTTTTAGGGAGGTGAGCTGGTATACCATAATGTAAGAATAGAAAATAATATTTTAAGGCCCATTACCTCGCTGCTTGTAAAAGGGATTAAGGTTGCAAAACATGAATTGGACACATACAGCATGCATATTATGTATCGTTTTATGGCGGATGCAGCCATTTTTACAGTAAGATTTTCAAAAGATATAATTCAAAAGGTCGCTTGTGAGGAGAGGAGATTTAGTGTTAAGGTTAGATGTGTGTGCAATAGTAAAGTGGTCATTTATCATGATGCTTGTAAAAGGGATTAAGGTTGCAAAACATGAATTGGACACATACAGCATGCATATTATGTATCGTTTTATGGCGGATGCAGCCATTTTTACAGTAAGATTTTCAAAAGATATAATTCAAAAGGTCGCTTGTGAGGAGAGGAGATTTAGTGTTAAGGTTAGATGTGTGTGCAATAGTAAAGTGGTCATTTATCATGATAGTCAATACCATATCAATTAAATTATAGGCTATGCACAATATGTTTCCAATCTCTATAAGCATAACCATAAATCAATACATCTATTCATCCATAATCGCGCTTTAAATATTATTGATCATTTACAGCTTTGAGCCATGACCTTTAATCGTCCGTCTCTGCACTTGAAATCAATCGGGACATTTCCGATTAAAAGAAGCTTCCCATTTAGCAGGTGACCTGCGATATAGTGATGGCCATTTTGTATGGATAGTTTATAATGCAGCATTACCTGGGAAAACAAAGCCGCGGGTCATCTTTGCGTTGATTATGTATGGACCAGATTGAATTTTGATTACAGTCTATTTCAAAATAACGGGAAAATAGTGAACCAATATGAATTAACAAGCGGATTGGAAATTTGAATTTTTTTTTAAATTGCTTGCATGCATTTCTTATTGAAAAGGGCACGTGACGTTGTTCAGTGTTTACCGAGTATTTCATCCATGTGCACGCACGTGCAGATTACATTAATTGCGACAAGCCAGTCGTATACATCATGATTTCTCTCCTCTATAATGAACACCTGTATTTGTTAAATGTCCCAGGAATTGAGATGATAAACCTATTCCAAATCTTTGTGGGACATTCCATGCAATAAACAGGGCCAGAAAAAAAGAATACACTACCAGTGACGTCATTTGTGAAACTATTGATTATCAGTCAGTGCTCAGTGTCAGATCATGAATAGATTCACACCAGTCACCTGGAATTTTCTATTACTCTCTGATAAATCAATGGTACCACAAATGATGTCATCACCAACCCAAATATTGAATGCTTTCTGGTCCCTCCTTGTAGACTTGACACAAACCACATCAATTCTACTTCCATTTTCTGGGACCTTTAAAACCGGTTAGCACCACAAAGGAGCCACATTATATGCTGCTACGACAAACACGTACGATGTATACATGCAGACATGATGTATAAATATCTGTGGCGGAAAGCCTTGTTATTTTTGAAATCATCAACCACGCACGTGTGGTTGTAGATGTAAATACTATACGCACTCGCAATCGTTCACACGCCACATCAAAATGCTTGTTTTATAATCAAGATCTATTAAGGATATATTTGAGTTGAAGCCTCAAATTTAAAAAAAAATATCTGACTTGTTCACAACATAAAATCCGGTACATTGAGAAAAAACACCTTTCCACCCCTATTAATAATAATAATAATATGTAGGCATTTATAAAGCGCTCTTACACAAGTGGTATCACAGCGCTGTACAGTTATTATTATTACGCTAGCTGCCGTTAGGAAATCGTCACAATCATTTCGCTTCATCTAGGAGGCTGCTCTAAGACATGCCTTACAAGCGCACATGCCTATCAGCACTTAGATTGTAATATCCCCCATAACAGCTCCCCAGATTTCGCTTGGTTCGACGAGGCAATTGCGATTAAGTATCTTGCCCAGGGACACAAACACGTTGACATCAGCGGGGCTCGAACTCACGATTTACAATGTTATTATGATCATGAGTCCTGCGCTCTATCCGTTGCGCCACACGTGCTCACGTGCACGTGCTATTGAGAATAATGATAATTATTGTAAAACAAACCTTATCGTGATTAATACACATACACACTGACACACACATTGAAAAGACGCCAGAAACCCACGCCTTTTAGCTAGGAAACATACAAAAATGACACAGTGTAAAGGCAAACAATACGACTTACGTACAAGCACTCTACACAAATACGGGGTTACGGTTTTATGCACCTGAAGTATTCTGATTTCAAAACCCCCACTTGACAATTTCTCCAAGTTAAACGTTTCTTTGAATGGCTGCTGCATAGGCGTGAAAGAGGCAACCCAGAGACCGCCGTTCGGGCCTGGGAAATGCAATATTTCCAATTACAAAATCATTTCTCCCCACCTTTCCCTTTTTACGCCAAAATTACCTATTTGGCTAGACATATTAGGGAGGCGTTGCCACAGCACTCTTCATACATAGATATTCTCAGATTTTTTCCCAACTAGCTGAGCGTATGATCTATTGTTTACATCTCGGAAAACCGATTTTAAAATTCATCCCGTATACACATACAAATTACAATAGCTGGTACCATATACCTTCCGGCTCAACGTCTGGCCCACACCCAGGCATTATTTTCTCCGACTTACCTCGGAAATATCGATTACCATCTGACTCATTGATAAGACATTTGCGTTGAAAATGCAAATTCTATGCTGAATTCGAATAATTGTTGAGAGGGTTCTACGTGTGTCTTCCCGCGTACTTTAGCTACCGAAACTAGATGGACCGGAAATTGGGCATTTTAATATCATGGACGTGGAAATATGAATATGATTTTGGAAATTTGTAAGGAAATTACAAGTTACATTCATTTTTTGTTAAGGTTTGGTAAAAAAAAAAATGGTGAAGATGAATATACTGATTATTTTTTTTTGGCTACCATTGAAGAGCACAAGAATGACAAATACATGAATTAGAAAATAAGAGAAGAGATAGGATTTGACGTCTCATATCCAGCATGTCTTATACTGCATCGGATACTTCAACACCTTTCACCTATCTTTTACCTATTCATGAAGTTTCAGATATTTGTCAACTATTTAAAAAAATATAATCTATAGTTCGTTCACATTATCTTTCCTGGGCCTGACTACATCGTGTATCGTACAAGGGAGCAATCCCACAGTATAAGACTGCCCCAACCGATTACAACATAAAATTGTCTTTGTTTCATTGTCAGAGTAAAGTTATCACTACATACTTTAAATCCGAAATTTAAATTGAATCTGACATACCATTTGAACATGAGCGGTAATTTTGTGGATTACAGCTCTAGATTTCTGTACAAATAATCTCCGGTATAAATCGTGAACAACCCAAACAAGTATGCTTGTATAGCAAAATATTATGCTGATGACTGAAAAAATGGAAGGATTTAATATCACCAAACTCTCAGGGTTGATTGTGTGTGGTGGGATCGAGGCTAAAAATCAGGTAGTATCCCATTAAAGGGGCATTAATAAATGTCGATGTTTATATAGAGCCTTTCACAAAGTATCAAAGCGCTTTACATTTATTCCGCTGCCACTAGAATACGCCAGCTGCCATACAAATGACCAAGGCATATTTATACATTTGGGGCGCTCAGTAAACAGAGGCAAGCAAGACAAAGTGCCTTGCTCAAGCTTGCACACAACACTGGCCGCAGCAGGACTCGAACCTACGCCCTTTGGGTGATGAGTCGGTCATTTTATCCACTGGACCACATATGCATAATACGTGATTCACAGCCTCATCCTCCGACCTATCTCAAACAAGTTTTTGTGTCATGTGAACCGTTAGCTTTAGTATTGTATAGTTGCCTAATATGACGTGCACATTCTGTCGTCCCTGCCAGAATTTCGCGATTTTGTATTTTCTGTCCATAAAGGGAGAGGAATTACAGCACAGATCATAAAGGGAGAGGAATTACAGCACAGATCACAAATACGCAAGATCGAAATCAACTGAAATTTTCCTGCAGATAAAACACAAACACATCCCCTATTCAGCGGCTTGACGGATTTTTGTTAGTGAAATGCAGTTATGATATATTATTAATAAAGTATGCTCCTCTGTCATTTATAACTGACAGTCAGGTTTCATAAAACAAGAGTAATAAAGGTAATTAATGACTCCCGTTTCAGCTAATTGTCATTACCAAATCATTATTGGCTAAAGTTTATATCATATTACAGTTTAATGATAATGAACCGGATTACTTATCTATCCAATGCTATTTTTGATATTGATTGATGACAAATTCAGGCTCAACCCAGCCGTGCATTACACCTCCTTGTGCTTTAAATAGAAACCATTGCAATTGATGGGATGTGACTATATTTATTTTATGACCCAAATTATGTCTGTAATAGTAAACATTTAGTAGTTCAATGCCGCTTATACTTTAGGAACTTAATTTTTGAATTGATACTTGCGTGTCGTGTCCTGCCTCTGAACATGTTCGCTCATGTTTTCATTGGAACACTATTGATATTAAGATTTGTAGATAAAGGTAGCTTGTGGGGTTTCACGACATCATTTGATTTCTATTTGATTGAGAGTTTTAAAGCTGGCACTCAAGATTCTAAATGTCAAAGTTTAACTTAAATTGGACTTGCCGTTTTTTTTCCTTTAAAACGATTTTGTATATTTTATTGGCCCATATACACTCCCCCTGTAATCCTTCAAAGCATTATTCCCTTCAGCGTCAACCATAGTCTCCCCAGTCACTCTGTTAACTCGTACCTTGCAAAAACCGTCTGGCGAAACGTTTCTTCTCCTCTGATAGGCCATGAATAAAGGCAAAGAAACATTTTGATTTTATTAAATCTGATGCATTGTGGGAAAGAAATAAAATAGTATACATAATGACGACCTTGGTTTACTGCGTATTTCCTATCATTCTTGACATTCGTCCTAAGAAATGGTTATTCTAGGATTTAACTTGCACAATATACTCGAAGACAAAATTAATGATCATGTTTTGCGACCCATGCGCGGAACTAGCGAAGCTTTTGCGTGCCACATTTGGCTAGCGCCAAGTGTGCCGCACCTTAATTTTGTCCCGGGTATATGGCTATAAACACTATCATAAGTCTGGGTATACCATCGTGTATTTATTCTGAGCTTATAGCAATCCGAGACTCAATATGAGCCAGTTCTTTCTTAAAGCTATTATCTGAGAGTGATGTGAATTGCATTAAACAGTTTTTGTGCAATTTTAATAAATAATTTCACAATTTCCGTGTTACTGCGGTCTGTTTAATTTGACAATGGATAACATCTTTATCATCGGTTGCAAGCTTCCATATTTTTTCTTATTTCCAAAACGGTAAAATGGTTTGACCCAATTTTCCGAGGAAGAATTGTAAAGTGGTTTGGATGCGTAATCTGAAATCTGGCTGTTTGATTTATTCAGCTATGAATAGTTCACAGGGAAATCAGCTAGTGTCAACAATTTTCAGTTCAATATTCTACAAAAAGGCACTGGAAACATAGAAAGCAGAGAAAGAGTAAGCTAGAATAGGCTAAGTTTTTAATACCTAGCCCCCATTTCATCAAAGGATATGAATCTGACTTGATTCATCCGAAAGAGTCAAAATATTTAAAATTTGCAAAAATAGCTTAAAAGTGAAGATTATGTATGTAGAATTTTCATAAGTTGCCTTTTCCAACTGTAAAATTGACAGAAAAGGAAGAAAACGGCCGTGTTCAAAGATATGAATCTCCATTCAGTTACGTGTTGTAGTAAGCGTCCGTACGGACAGCAATGACTAAAATATCTGATTTTGTCCTTATTAGATTGCTTCTGGCCTTATCATTTGCAGGATTTGTTAGGATACCTGTACTTGTTACAGACATGCAAAATCTGATTTTTGATGATTTTTTCGATTTTCTGATTTAGCAAATCACTGATAGTGTCTTTAAATGATTCTTGTCTGGAATAAGACCCATTGTACTAGCGAGATGCTCAAATATATTCATAATGTACTCTCATAATGAAGTTACTGTAGCCATTACTAATCGACATCATTGAACCTTGAACCTTTCTAGTCTTAATTCTAGAAACCCTTATTTCGGCAAATTAAACACCTTTAAGCAATTGAGTAGAGTTAGCGTAGACCAAAGTTCTTAACATGTTATTGATGATAATAGTATTATTCCGAAGCGGAATACACGGCTGTTCGGAGGGGAAATTAAATAATGTGATCAAAATTAGCCAAGCTTCTTTTAAGCATCATTGACAGGATGACAAGGCTGCGTACGTATATTAACTCTAAAGGAACTCAAGGCCA
Source organism: Ophioderma brevispina (assembly GCA_023653785.1). NCBI lineage: Eukaryota > Metazoa > Echinodermata > Ophiuroidea > Amphilepidida > Ophiodermatidae > Ophioderma > Ophioderma brevispina. Next base: position 34,219 of record JAMKCH010001860.1, read on the forward strand.
TAATCCCGAAGGTGGGGCACTCAAACTGTGAAATCATCACTGTCCAGAAAGCGCGGTAAAAGGTTATCCTTTTCACCATAGGGTGCATTCCAAGCGGAACGCGTTTAGGGTCCCATTTGAAAAGGGTACCATTTGTCACTATCGGGTTTATCTTAAAATCGCTTTAGCAAGTTCTAAACAAAAATACCACCTTCACATTACAGTTCTCTGACAGTAGGTCTGTGTTAGTAATTAGCACCACTACTTCAATTAAGAAAGTGAATGATTGGCATGAAGATTATTAGAGGTACTAAATCTGTGTTTTGCATTTTGAACTTGGATTATTAGTCGGTAAAACTTCCGAAGGGTAGGTCAGTAGGGATATGGTTTGGCATAGGGAAATGGTTACAACATACAGTAATGTACGAGTGGCTCCCAGAACATCACAATGCCCTTAAAATTAATAAAATAAAATTTACACTAGAGTAGCAATTGGCAAAAAGGGTGTAACATATGCTCTGACAAATGGTGGATATAAGTACCAAAGAACGTAATATATTTCAAAATAAGCCATTCATACATTTAAAAACGTGAGCACAGACGTTTGGAAAAATTATTTTACATAATCACGAGTGTAAAATATACACTGAAGTTTTTTTTTTTTTTTCCTTTAAACCAAGTCAGCAGAAAGATACGACACCTTAAAATGTCCCCAATACATTACGAACATCACCAGTAGTCCTCAATTGATGAACGCCTTTTGTGAGTCTGTGAATGATGTACGTGACAGAGATATGCAACGTAAGCGTGAGAACCAAGCATGCTTCGAAAATGGCCAAGATGAGTGGAAGAATGGAGTGCGTGTTGTAGGTTGAGTGTAGAGATCAGTGGTAAGGACGATGTTCTTTGTGAATGTGATCCAAAGAGTAGACACGTGGTGAGGTAATCAGATGCGGGCTCAATGGTGTTGTGGAAAAGAATTAATATGGTTGTTTTGAATGAAGAAAAAGAGGACCGCCTCGTTACTGGTCCAGATGAAAAAAAAATCGTCGATGTGTAGGCAACGAGGTGCAAGATACAACAAGTGCTTGAAGCCTAGACAGGCACAACCAGAGTGGCGAGTCATTCTATCTACCCATCGACCCGTACACAAGACAATTAATGTAAGTAGTAATGTTAAATGAAGATGAAGTTGTTCTTCATTAATACGCTATTCATGAAGGTTCTTGAGATCATCAATAGAGGACTGGTGTAACCACAATCCGCCAAAGCTATGCATTTAGCAGCAATAGCTTCGCCACGGGGAATGTTAGTATACAGGGATAATGACATTAAAAGTACCAATTGAGGCAGGTGCTAGGATTTGGTCGTGATGACTTTAAGTTTCCCGAGAAAAGCGGAGTATCGGGGGGGGGGGGGGGGGGGGGCGGGGGCCTGCGATCATGTACAGAGAGGTTTGGTGAAATATTAAATTAAGAGAGAATCAGGAGAAATATTCCAAGTCGGGGATCCATCTGCAACGATGGGCCTACTAGGGTTGCTTGGCTTGTAGATTTTAGAAAGTAGGTAAACCTGGATGCCACTAGAATCTGTCAGTGGGGGACAGACACTGTTGTTTTGTCAGTAAACTCACCACGTTGTGTACTGAAACTGTTGAGAAATACCAAAAGGAATATAATAAGATAGCAAGATAAATCAATGTACTTGTTAATTGCGATTAATTCTGTTCTAACGCCTGATACTATATCGTGGTCGATCAACCTTGTCATATATGGCCAAGGTTTCACTGTATGTGGGCCACATAAGAGTCTACTGCCCTCCCCACCATTTCTTTGATATTGTCCTTCAAATGTTTATTTGGCCTCATTCTTCGTCTTCTCCATCCACCTAATCTCCATCCCACCTACCAACTCTGAGCAGCCATCATCTGCACATGACCATACCATTTCAGTCGAGGCTCTGCAACTTTCTCCCTGATTCCTGTTACACACATATCCTCCTGATATCATCTTCTCATGTGGTAAAATAGGAGTCCCATCTAGTAGCTCAGAGGTACTTCATCTTGTGTCTCCAAATCTTCTTATATGAGGGCTTCCTTCACTGCTAAGGTTTCAGCACCATATAGAATGCATGGTTCACATGAACATGTTTGAACTTAAACATGAGGATAATAGTTCAAGGGCATGCAGTTGTCATGACACTTCACTACTATACACTGTTAAAAAGTTCCTAATTGTACCAGACTTTACCTTCTAAATTACGATAAACTCCAATTATTCAATAATCTTCAAGCTTTTTTACCTATACCTAACATAAAATTACATTTGGAAGCAGAAAATGTAAATAAACAGTAGCTAAAAAAATACTAAATAGTTTGAAAAAAGTAGTATTGATACGCTGATCGTTATTAGATTTTCGAATTATTACGTTCTTTTGTAACTTACATTTTTTTTTTTTTTTTTTTTTTTTTTAATTTTTCTATAAATGTTTTAATAACGTCGTAAATACAACGTCATTAAAAATGCAAAATATGAAATAGAGTCGAACCAGGGCCTTATTTTTCCCTATTGCAAAATAGTTTAAAACACTCTTTTCTCCTTTTTTGTATTAGAGTCGTTTATTGAAAAACCGTTAGTACACACACATATATATATATTTAATTTTAACATTTGTTTTTGTCTTCAGTAGTGTCTGTAGTGAAGTGGATAAGGTTTAGGACTTGTAATCATAAGCCTGGGGGATTCGAATCTATGTAAGGTACATTACGTTTAATCATATGATGATTTAGTAATTGGTGAAATTAGAAGGTGTACATTACCATATGAAATAAAGTGTATAAACTGGTTTAAATCTTTATTTCTTACACGTTTTCCCTTTGTTTATTGCCTTTTTTCTCAAAATTGTTTGCCTGAAATATAACTTTTTTTACAACCACGTGGTAACGTAAATACGTTTGTTTGATGCCATAGCTACAACGTGAAAATTTGGTCAGAGGATTGTAATAGCGTTTTAATTCTTAATATTGTTTAAACAAATCAAAAACCAACAATAACGTTGAAGCTGAGATTTTACACCGTTATTTTACGTTCCCTGCAATGGTTTCGTATTTTTACGGCTCCAGTTATTTTACGTTCTGCATGTAGTGAGTCCCAGCTGCCAGTCAAATGCCTGTTTTTTTACAGGTTTATTTTTAACAGTGTACCACTCTGTAATATAACCTGCATCTTCATTTCCAGCCCTCTACTCTTCTCAATCCAACTTTCCAGTTACGTGAAAGCATAAATCTGCTTCAGCACCTTCCTTCTACTGTTAATTGCCTCTAATTCTCATTGTTAATGTGTTGAAAAAAAATATAAATTTTAAAATTTCTAAATGTACCTAAATTTTCTTTACAAATGGAGGTCTTCCACTTCAACCATTCCCGTAGTAATCCTCATTCAAATCAAATCAATGCGCGACCTCGAGGTACTTGTGTTACTCTTCAAAATGCGACTTAGAAGGCGATTTGAAAGCATATTCACCCCACATGTATGTCATTCTTCCGAAAATCATAGAGTTTAGCAGTCGTAGTTAGGATAAGCCACTATAATACCGACAATGCAAGGTCTCTATTTGAGCAGTGTTTGAGTTAGTGGCCTGAAATTATTGCTTTAGATGAATATTTAAGGCCTTTTATTGTGAAAGACAAACGTACTTTGCATTCACTCAGAACTTGGGGAAAACTACTCATGCATGGTAACTTTGATCTTTCAGAGCAACGCAAATGCACGAGGATGTCCAAAAGGAAGTCACATTTGTCAGGATGCAATACATATTTACAGGCCTGCCATTGAAAATGGCTAGACGGATGGTTCATAATTTACGTTTATTTATTATTGTATCTCTATATTCTCAGTTTATTAGGTTCAGGTTCAATTTATTTATTCAGCATAACATATCGAACGTTTACAGAAATGTATAATACAGTATAATATATAATATTACATAAAGTATCAATTGCAGACTGTACTAAGATAAACTGGTGAGGCAAATGATATGATATGCTAGGACCAGTAATGGACAACCCGATAGGGCTTATGATTATTGCTGGCCCTGTAATACATACAAGTGAAATATACTCAATATTACAATAATAATACAAGTAAGGGGTGAAATAGAGAATTACATAGGTTAATAGACATAACAAAAAAAAAACAGAGACAAACAAACAAAAACAAACAATATATCTAAGCTAAAA
>JAMKCH010001861.1:0-65019 GCA_023653785.1 Ophioderma brevispina
CCTGCTCTATTTGGCATTGGAGATTCCAAACGGTAATTTGGGGAACTGCTAAACGTGCATTTCCTACGACAGTCTCCTGTCTCTAGTTCATTACAAATCTCTTAAACCTTAAGTTTCAATACAATCTTATAATATCATGATAATTTAGGAAAAAATAATTGACGTCAAAATCCGTCGAGGTTAGTGGATTAACCTCGCTGCAAACGGTCATTCCAATATTGTCATTTACGATTTAACTAATTTACTGACAGCTATAAGCCTTTAGTCACGTCTTTGTCCGATGTGCGGAAGAGCGCCCTCCTACTACACTCAGGTGACGCCGGGGTTTTGATGCCCGATTTGAATTCACCATTGCTGTTAAGTTGGCATGTCCTACCCCCCATAAAGTACTCTGTAAAGTTAATATTGGTCGACCAAAATGTGCACATTTTTCGGTCATAACATCGGGCGAAACCAAAAACCCTTTCGCCCTAAGATTTCACAGAGATACTAGAAAAAATCGTAGCTTTTTTTCTGATAGCAAAATTTTGACCACTTTCCCGGTAAAATTCTGGGGTCCCGGGGACGAGGCGACTAGCGATCAGACCATTGTCCTTTTTTTTAAAAACATTATTCTACACACTCTCAACCCTTTTCCTCCCAGACAAACCTGCTTTATTTTTTGCTTGTGTAAGTAAAAGATTGAAAGCTACAACTTTTAATCAGATTAAAGAAGACATAGCAAATTGGGTTGATAACATTACCAGGGCAGAAAGCTAGGCCACGTAATCAGGTTTTCTTGGTCCGCAGATTCACCCGCAATTTCTCGCAACGTGTTCTACCAGAACAGGCAATAATTGTAGCACACTGTCTCTGTCGTCGATGAAACAGGTGTTTGCTACATTAGTCACTATTTAGTCTGAATGAGCATTAAAACGAATCGCTTTATCTCAGTGCTTAAAGGGCACAAGTTCATAAAATCACTTCATTTGGTTTGCGTGCACACACCGTACGTTTGTATTATTATCACATCATTTCTTATTAACTTTTGGAAGCATGTCGAGCTCGTATAATTGGCCCCAGTGCCGTTCCAAATAGGATGGCGAAATACTTATTGCAATAATTTTAGAGTGAAGTTAGCTTGTTTTATCCTTTCTTTTCTTTACTCTTAGACTAGTGCACATCGGATCCTAAAATGAATGGTACAATCATGCATATCTCCTATCTACTCTACAAATTTCACTTGATTTTGGATGGACCACCCACTTAAAAACTAGGTGTATCATACATGTCAGTGCCGAACAGTGTGGCATGCTCAAATGCAACCCTTTCCTTAAATAGGAGTCATAAATGTTGAACAGTTGTGCCTTTAAACAAAATTTGAAATTAATCATAAATTTGGACTAGTAACAAATCATTTGATTGGTAAAATTTTGTCTGTGCCACTTTTGTTAATTTCTAAGTCTCTTTGAATAACTGCAATTTCCAACTTCTAGTCAAATTCAAAGTAGCGGGGGTGGGATTGAAAACTCCCAACTTCTTTGACGTTTTGTAGCTCAAAAATCATCTTTCATCATACCCCTTTCAGTTTTGTGAAGTCTGGAGGGATGGCCCACTTTAAAAAACAACCGTTTTGAAGTAACTAGACGCTTTATAGCCGAGAAATAAACGTTTTAGGAAAGTCCATTTTGTACAAGTCTAGGGGCGGTTATTTAGTGGTACAATTCCTACATCCTCTTTCAGCATCATGGAAATGTCAATCAACAATTTCATGCATGAACGTGCTGCTCACTAAGTAGACTTTTAGAAACCCTAACTCTGCCACAAGGCACTCTAAGCCCCCATGCCATTTTATTTGCTTAGTGTGCCTCTCATGAACAGTTTGCAAAATTACCATCACTGAGTTGCCTTTCTGTGGCCGCGCAAAAGGAACACCCCGCAGAGCAACCCGGGGGGTGCGTTTCATGCGCTCAGGAAGAACCCCTCAGAACCCCCGTGGCCAATTGCAGGGGCCGCAGGGAGAAACCCATCAGAACCCCAGTTGCCTTTGCTTGCCTCTCAGGGAGAACCCCTTCAGAACCCCAGTAGCCCTTCCAGTGCCTCGGAAAGGAGAAACCCCGCAGAAACCCAGTTGCCTTTCAGTGCCTCAAGGAGAACCCATCAGTGCCTCAGGGCGAAACCCTCAGAAATCAGTTGCCTTTCAGTGCCTCTGCAAAGAGAACCTCTCAGAACCCTAGTTGCCTTTCATGGCTTCTTGAAAAGAAACCCCTCAGAACTCCAGTGCCTTTCCGGCCTCTCAAGAGAAACCCCTCAGAACCCAAGTTTGCCTTCTATGCCTCTCATAAAAGCAAGGAAAGCCATGTTCCCTAACTTTGTTACTGCTCAGGAATTTAAGTTGATTTGGCGTTAAATTTGATTGATTAATTTTGCACTGCCTGTTGGGAAAAGTCTTAAGATCATCAGTGGTAGTGTTTATTTGAAAGATTTTTTAAGTTTTGTTTGTTTATTTTGCTTTTTTATCATAAAATAATGGGTTTTACCGCTTCTAGAATTTCATAACATTCTGCCCATCAGGACCAATGTGTGTGTGTGATCTTAAAAGCAAGTTATCTTTGGAATCTGCATTGTGCTAGTTGGATGTTTAATTTTAGACACAAAAAATACACTAAAATTATCCAGAGTACCACATTTTCAAAGTTTAATCATGGTTTATCCCTTTGAAGTCATGGTCCCCTAATATCAAATCAAAGTGCACATCTTTTTTTCAACTGTGCGCGCCTTTAATTTCAAATTTAGGTTTTTGTTTTTCTGTTTTTATCACAGAATCCTTGCACATGCCAAAAATGAAAGGAATGCGGGCACATGGATGAACCCTGGTTGGGTTGGATGGATTGGCCCCTCCTTGAACCATTTAAAATTATTTCTGTCTTAAATATGATACCTACTTTAACCCAGCAAAAGCACCTTGGAAATCAAAACCCCCCCCCCCAGACTTAAATTGTTTGTCTTCTGGAAAGTGACGAGGATCTGCAATATACCATTAACTGCCTAAGTATTTAATGGTACCGTCACAACTACAATTGTACTCGATATTGTCATAATCAATATATGGCTCATCAAAAGTGTGTGCACTATCAATTAAACAACTGGTGTTTCGAAATGTCATATCATGACGCAGCTACCGTCAACACTGTACGTATCACGTACTGCATGTGGTACATTTGGCTAGAATGTAATCTCCGGGTTTGAAATTGGAATTGATAATGCCCAAGCTGTTGTATGACATTCAGTATCATGGATTCGTTGAAATTAGGTTGTCTAGTCCATGGGTTCTCAATAGGCGGCCCGCGGTGCCAAAGCCAGCCCGCAACACGAATCATTGATTTTTGGCCCGCGACTTGCTCTAATACTAATGTTACACTGGTAAACTAAGAATTTCACGTGTATTTGGCCCTCAAGTAAGGAACTTTTCAAATATTTCGGTTATTCTCTGGCCCCTCGGCTATATAATTGAGACCCTGGTCTAGTCATAACTTTTTGGAAAATTTGAAAGGTTTGGTAGTATAAAGCACATTTACCGCATGCCTGGCAGCAGGCCAGAGAAAAATAAAATCCTTTCTGGAACTAAGGTCTTCGGTTAACAGTTTCTGTAACATTTTAGTGAAAGGGATGCCCGTCGTGAGCATGTTCACACAGTCCTTACTTACACTGCACTTTTCTTATGCATAAAAGAGAGCCATGAATCAACAAAAAAAATCATAATTTTTTTTTACCAAATCTGCCAACAGTCATTCTCTGATTCCAAAGAATAGTTATTGGGTTTGGATTTTTGGCTGTCAAGAATTTCTTTCCTGCTGCTCTATTTTTTTCTGGAACGCCGATACCAGGATACTGGGATTTTGCAGGCCTGCTGGCAGCCTTGAAAGGGGGAATTTGGGACAGACATTCCCGGAAATTTGATATTTGGATGAAATTTTTGACATCTAAATGAAGTAAACAGATAAGAATGTTAAGAGATTAAACAATATTGGCACATTTTTGAAGAGCGCCCCCAAATTTTCAAAATTTGATATTTTTGCACATTTACGTTGGTAATTGTCTAAAAAAAAATGAACTATGAACAATGCGAACGAGAATGCTAAAAAATGCGTATTTACACAACATAAGCGATTTTGTAATTAGAATTGGGATCCAGATTGGACTTACGGCAGAGCTGGAAACGTTTATGTCCGTCCATTGTGGAATAGTGCCACCTCGAGAAAATAACCTCTATATTCCTTTGCACACATCGATTTAAGCAGTGTCCTGAAGTCAAAAGGTTGAGAGGGTCCATCTTGTTCAAAAATTTTGCTGAATCCGAAAATCAAGGTCTTAGTTGCAGCAGCGTCCGGGTGATGGTGAAAATTTGAATTTTTAAATAAAGTCATGTTTTTTTAAATAAAACACCCCAAATCGTATGTTCCCTTGTAAAAAGGCTATCTTTAGGGCTAGAAAGAGATTTGAGTATCAAATGATAAATAATTACTTGGGTTCATTGTACATAAATAAGACAAAAGTAACAGAGCGAGATTTAGGTGGTTATTTTGGGTCGCAATATCTCATTTTGGGGAAAGAGTAATTTTTTGCATTTTTATTAAACTTTTTTTAATTACAATCAATTAACATAATTGGACACGCCTTACTTGCTTTCCTCGCTCTCCTTTGGCTGTTCCTGTAATCCCCTCAGACCCACCCCCCCTTGTCTTTGTTCTTTCCCTTCTCCGTTCACTACAATAGTCACTGCCCTTAGTACCTAAGCCCAATTTTGGCTTTCTGGTATCAGAGTAAATGCAACTTCAGTACTACTACACTTGACTACAAGGTTCTCCAAAAAATAGGCTTATTGTACGATTTTTTTGGGTCACTGATCAATCACTGACAAACTAATTTCATATGTAACAATAGTGGATTAATTGTGGTTGGAATGTCCAAGTCCATACAATCTTGCCGTTTCTCGTCTTTTTCAGTTAATAGTCCACTCAATCTATGAAAAATACTAGGTTTTCTGCTTTAACTAGCGTAAAAGATCCCCAAAACAACTATCAAAAAGGTAGAAAAAGGGAAGCCCTAGCAAGACATGCTATTTGCATTTATCTCTTACGTGGACGTATACTCCCATATTTCGACAACGTTAGGTATAATAGCCATAAATGCATGTAGGGATATTTTCCATTTTTCTGATAGTAGGCCTATTTAAACATGTTGTTCATGGCTATGCTGCAGGTGTATAGCAATTGCATTGATTGATTAAATGGAAGTGATGGTCATGATTCAAGATGGCCGCAATTTTCCCGCCAGAATTAGTTTTTGCATTCTACTATGATTTGTAAGACTGCAATCGGGATTGGGCGATCTTTATTTAGCAAATTATTATCAGAGAGGGGTTTATTCAAACACAGTGGGTCAACTAGTGCCGGGAGGGCACTCCTATTGAAGTGATGGGAAAATGTGCCTCGCCAGGTGAAAAAATAGGTCCTTTCCCGGTCCTTCAGATAATGTACCCACAACACGAGTTATTCGGTACCCAAGCTGAATAAAAAGGGGTCGTCCAGTATGAAACTTTTAGAAGGGGCCAATGATTAAACCTTGAAATTAAAATGGAAGTGCCTCTTTTCCAGATTTCAAATTGCATGAAATTATAAAATTGCTGCCATGAAATTATACAATTTTAAAAATTTGCACGTAGGATGCTAAAATTTGTAATTTGGGTCAATTCTTTAAAAAGTGGTATTTTAATTCAAGCCTTGTGATAAAAGTGGATAGCATGAAAGAAGCAAATGTGGGCCATTGATGAATGGGAACATGTTAAAAGGGGGCCATTTGGGAATAGCCGGGTTTTAAAAAAAAAAAAAGGGTTAGGGACAGCAGAATTGCCTAAGGCGGGCAGCATTACAACGTCACCAAAGTCAGCACCTCACAGACCTTGACTACCAACTCTAACAGGGGAGGTGATATGTGCTGCACAAGATTGTTTTACAACACATTATTTAGAATTCGCAGATAAAGTCAGCCGTCATGTAAATGCACGACGGACTGGAATCGTGGCAGTCAAAGAGGACGAGAGAATCATCAACCTCTCTGCAACTACACCCGGTTATTCACTCGAAAAGTTAGACTCAATTATTTCGAGTGCAATGTTTGCGACAGCAAGGAAGACTAAAGAGTAAAAGGGCCGTGGCCTAATCGCTAATACATCGTCCCGATACTCCAAGATTTACCGGAAGTGGTCACATTTTGGTATTTGAAGAAAGCTACTTATTTTCTTCATTTACCCTGTGAAATCTTAGGAGTAAGGATATTGGTTGGAAGTTATGAGTGAAACTTGTACCCCATTTGTTTCGACCGATATTAATTCGGATTTTCAGCGCTAATGATGTAATTACTAGTTTTACATAAACATATGAGTGTTAGAGCCATATTTGGGCAATAATATTTTCAAAAATGCCATAAATACCTTGGGTGGCAACCCACCCTCTTACCCTCGACTTTGACGGCATACCCTAACCCCGGTGAAGGTGCTACCTTCACTTTTTTCGCTAAAATGACAGGAAAGGATGAGAAGAAAGATTACTAAATCTTTTTTACGCGAGCTTTTGGCATTTAGCGCACCAGAGGAAAGTTCACTTGTTAGAAGAAAGTTCCCTTGGTAAATGAGTTTAAACTTGCAAACGTTTAATATTCTGAAACACTTGACCTAGGTTAATATAATACGTTTTTTCGATGGGGAATCATGACAGTTTGGTAAACGAACGTGGACAATTCAATGTCCCCTTTATGTAGCATTTATACTTTAACTGATATTTCTATGCCGGAATGTTTCCCGAAAAAATAGTTTTCAAGTTGCATACAGTTGTTTATAACCGAGGAAATTTTATACATCGCTATAAAATAAGCCGGAGCTACAAGGAGGAAAATACTATAATTTCACACAGAATGAAAAGCCACTGAAAGAGCACTTTCTGCGAGGTGGCAGCATGTCACAAGTCAAGGTTCAACGATACTACGCTACGTACGCATGCTCTTGGTGACACATCTCATGCAGACACATGATAACCAATTCATCATTTTTTAATAATCAATAAAATTTTAAAAATGTGGGGGGGGGGCTCCACTTTCAAATTGGAGCAGACCATGGCCCCCTGGCTCCCCTGGTTCCGCCACGCTGTTTGGATGTCAAATTCCATGCCAAGTACTTGCAATTGTATGCTAATCACTCAAGGGTTTCCTGGAATACTGAATGTTTGCTAGGATATTTTGATAATCGCTGAGCAGTGTTGCTATATAAAATTACCATTTTGTGCCATATTTTATTGACATCATCTGTTGCTCCTAGCTGAATTCCATGCCCGAAGTACTAGCAATTCATGAAATCCGCTCAATTACCAGACGGACGTTTCGTCTAGTTTGACAAGCGGTGGGCATTCGCTTAAAATACTATTTAGGAGGTAGACGTTCCATATATAGAAGTCCCATTGATGCAATGAAGTATTGCCATTGTGCATTCCGTCAAGCACTACTTCACAATGTCATACAGCTCATGACGGAATCAATGTAATACCGCCATATTGCATCAATGACCTTCTACATGTATATGAACGCTCTACCTTTTAGACAATTTTGGATTTAAGTGTGCCCGTGAGCTGAGTGTCTTACCACCCATGCTATGCATTGTTTCTCCATTGAGTGCTGTACGCATCACTTTACCCAATTTCCTCGTCTACAAGGTCAAGGTTGATTCCGTACTGTTGACAGGGAGCTAGGACACTCTCGCAGAGGGACACTCAATGTTCTTTCACCGGTTATTGGCAATCGTATAATCAAACTCAGAAAATCCAAGAATACGAAAGTTGCTAGGATATTTATAAGTAGTTGTTAACAGCATATAAATTGTCCATTTTAGTACCATTTTTTCGCTTTTACCCGATATTCCTAGCGGAAATTCCCTTGCCGAAGTACTTTCAATTGTATGAATCAAGCGCAATACTTCTTATAATGAGAGTTTTTGTAGCATAGTTTATAAGCGCTGGACAATCCTATATAAAATGTAATTTTATAGCGCCTTTTTTTCATCAAATATTCCAAAGAGAACTTCTCTGCCTAAGTATACTATAAACAGACACTACATCAATAACTGAGTATTTCTAGAACTTTATTTTGGCATAACTTCGGTGGCCACGTTGTAAAAAAACACACTACCAGACTGTACCTATACATTTTCTATGGGTTTGTATATTTGGCTGCCAATTTTTGTTTTTTAACAAAATGATAATGGGGAAATTACTATTTATGTCACAAAACACCAAAATATCAATGTTACATGTAAATACAAATATTATTGATGTTGTTATACACCATTTTTATTTTACACATTTGGGCGGCCATTGTGACACCATCTTGGTTTATGTTAATTGGGAAAAATCATATAATGGGAAAGTCTTTCTAATATTAGAAACAAATTCCAATGAATATTTTCCCATTTGACACATTTTTTGGATGTTTTACACATTTTCAGGATTTTGCCCATTTTGGCGGTTATTTGTATAGCCGTTTTGGATTTTATATATAATTGGGGAAAATACAATTATGGGAAATTTCTAACTAATTAGTTTAGAAATCAAATTTCAATGAATCTTTTTCCACTTTACACAACTTTTGGAGTCATGCACCATTTATAAGATTGTACCCATTTTGGCAGCCATTTTGGACTCCATCTTGGATTTTTTGGTAACATCTCAAATGTGTAATAGGACTAAAAAGGTAGCTAAAAGTTGGTTTGGTTAGTCATGGGGTGGCATGGGACCTCTCCGCATATACTCAACTATATCACATTCACCTATAACTGAATCGACGAGAGCAGTCAAGATTGTCTGGATATGACGTGATATTCCAACGACAAAATACTGGTATTGTTACACACTGAAAGTGAATTAGTTGTCACGTGATTGATCAACTAACGCATAAATCAGACACTGCTTCCTATAGTTTGCGTGGAAATCCTTTGAAACTTAGCACTTGTATAGTAGTCCAAGTGTATATACTGAATGCATTTACCTAATATACAGAAAGTGCAAAATCTGCTCACGGTAAGGCAGTGATATTACTTAAATCTAGTAGGGAATAAAGAAAGACAATTGTGGGGTTTCTAGTACAAAAGAACATCCCATATATCATGAAATAATAATTCTTCAATTAGTTAATTGATATACTTAAAACAACGTTTGAATAAAAAATATGCAATTGACTTTTTCCCCCAAATTGAGATATTTACCCAAAATACAACCACTTAAATCTCCTCTGTTAACTCTTTTGTCTCATTGAATACATGAACCCAAGTAAGTATTATCGTTGATACCAAATCATCTTTCTAGCCTAAAGATAGCCTTTTTACAATGAAAATACGATTTTGGGGTGTTTTATGTAAAAAAGTGCTTTTATTTTTAAAAATTTCAAATTTTTCACCCTCAACCCTCGGCTGCTGAACAAGACCTTGAGTCGGATTCAGCACAAATTGTTGAGCAAACTGACCCTCTCACCTTTTGACCTCAGACACTTGCATTATCGATGCTGTGCAACGGACTAAAACAACAAAAAACAGAACAATATTGAGAGTAATGTATTTTTCAAGTGAACTTGAAAACTCACCACCATGACCACTGACTGATATCAAAAAGATAGACGAGATGTCATTCGCGTGCCGATATGTCGATGACCGAATAATTTGTTGTATTAAACGATAACCCCAGGATATTTTCCTTTACTTCGCAGGTATTGAATTTGGGATACCGTTTAGAAAAAATCTGAGCAACACACTGAAAGGAGGTTACAGCATCGCTAAGATGCGTAAGACGCTGCACTCAGTCAGGTTGGGACCTAGACAAGGAAAATCGTGAATCGCGGCACATCAAAGGAAATGAGGGGAATGTGTAAAGATGGTGGGTGGACTAGGAGGAAAGAGGGCGAGGGGGAGGGGGAGGGGAGGGAGGGAAAGATGGATGGCTGGATGGAGGGACGGAGGGATCAGGGTTTCATTCCTTAAAATGAGTGATAGGATGTTCGGACTGTAGTTGATTGACCCTTATTTTTCAATAACATTTGTTGTTTTGGTGTTTCCGAAGCATGACGAATGGAAGCTACTCGGATTTCGTCACCCCAGTACCTCTTTTTTACTCAAAAATTAGGAATTGAGGCAATTTTCCATATTTTATAATTTGGATCCACTTTTTAATTGTCTATCCTAAATCTCTAGAGAATTGTTTAGATTTTTTACATTGATTGACGCAAATAAGTACCTTTTGTTTGTCAATCGATCGCCTTTTTAGGTGTCTTCCATCCATTGCACTTTTATCATTGGCCTATTAGAGCATAGCCCAGAAGGTTTTTTGTCGGACGCACCGAGATACCAATATCTGACCACGGGAAAATTCAGAGAAAAATATCACTTTCCAAATATGAAAGTCTCCGGGGCCACGTGTGCGTGTAGCCCAGGGAGAGGGAGTAAAGTTATGATGGGGGTTCAAATTTTTGAACGGCCTCGAAATCTAATGTAATATAATAAGCTCCAAATTATTCCTTAGGGAAAGCCCCAGGAGTAAAAAAGTCAATGGAGACACGTGTGTCCCGCCGTCGCCTTCTTTCCAAGATATTGGGAAAAATAGCTAAAGGTCATTTGTTTAAAAGAAAGGTCAACGTTGCAATCCAAGATTGTTTGTAAAAAAATGTTTAAAAGGTTTAATGGGACTGAATCCAAACTATGAAATGCTTTTGCACTTTCGGCATCTCCTTGGTTGTATAAGGAAGGGGTACAAAATTCCCTTTAGAACTCTATGGGGACGGGGACATTATACCCCGCCCTATGAAAGGGAACCAATCCCTAGCAAAATAAAAATCAGATTCATCAGTATCATTAAATATTTTTTTTTTTAATATTTTTTACAAGAAACTCTTGGTTTATTACAATCATTGTTGACCTTTCTTGAATAAACAACAAAGCTGTAGCATATTTTCCTAAATATCTTAGGAAAGGAGCACCACATGCATGTGACCCAATGACTTTTTTACTCATGGTAACCTAAGGAATATTTGAAGATAGATTTCATTTTAGATTTAGAGGAGTTCAAACATTTGACCCCCATAGTAAACTTTCCCCTCTCTGGGGCTACACGCAACAACGGGGTTTCTCCGGCGGACTTTCATATTTGCAAAAAAAGTTATATTTTCTCTGAATTTTCCCGTTATTCGATATTGTATCTCGTTGTCTCACAAAAACTTTCTGGGCTGACGGTTCTATTATCCGTTTAGTTCCCGAGTTCGCGAACTGAACATCCCAATCACTTTCAAAATTTTAGTAAAGAGGTGGAGCACGGTTTTTTTTATAGGGAGATTCATAATAATGATATTGATCATTTAGAGGTACTTTTTTCATATCATGGTTTCTAATAACTTTGCGCGTTATCATGAGGCCAATTGCGACAAAAAAATGTGTCTACCGCCCTTGTGTGTCGGAGGTTGTCCCATTACTGCCGGGGGTTCAAAGGGTTGTCCCATTATTGCCGAGGGTTTCCCATTTTTGCCGAAATGTCCGACAAAGGAATTCACATTTTTCTTGAAGGGTCTCTTTATAATGCATATTCGAGACAAATATCATCTACACCAACACATGGACGACGGTCTGAAGTTTCATATATCAGATATCAATTTAATTAACATTGGTTGCCATGGTAATTTTCAGTTCTGCGATTGGCTACATTTTTCAGACGGACGTGATATGGTGTGTTGCATGTTCCAGTGAAAAAACGTGGAAACATTTTTGTCACGGTTGCCATGGTAATCCCTTTTGTCCAATTAGCGCAATTAAAAAATGAAGGCAATTTAAGGTTCATCAAATCTCTGCTTATTTATTAAGATCCCATTCCATTTTAAAAAAATCCTATACAATTATTCGTTTTAGTCAAGTTCGTTTGAATATGGGATATCACTCTTCGTTTAGGGTGCAAACTTATAGGAATTATGTAAATGATATGCTTCTTTTATTGAAAAGTATTTTTATAGCATGTTTTGTTAGAAGTATATTTAAAATATAATATAAATGAGCCATGTATTGGAGAAATGCGAGGAAATAGTGAAATAAATGCAATGTATTTAAACTGCATCAACTCCGCATGTATTTTCTTGTGTTAAGGGGGAATATGGTGTTGGAGGGGCTAAAAATGAATATTTAAAATTTAAAATAAGGAAAAAATTACCTTTCTTTTGCTTTTTGTTTGACAATAATCGGAGCTTCCGTTCAAAAGTTATGGTCGAAAATGTTGCCTTGCGACTTGAAATTCCTCGTGATATTTCTTATGTATTTTATTTTATTACACAAATGAACTTTGTAACCCGCTTTTTTCTAAGTTAGCTTCGCGACCCCATTCTTAAGAGCCCGCGACCCCAGAACCACAGAAGGGGTCGCGACACCAGGTTGGGAAACATTGATGTATACCCTGTAAAAAGTTGCTAATTGATTCAAATGTGAACTCATGTTTCAGCAGTATTCCCCTCGATGTGACGCAACCTGAGTAAGTTCAAAGTTGTCCATCTAGAAGGACCCTCGTTCCTCCCTGTGTCCATCCCCCCTGTGACCTCCCGCTACGCGCTCGGTGGCTGGGTTGGTGGGAAAACGAGAGTCCTTCTAGATGGACTAGTTCAAAGCGGTAGATCTTCCAGGTTGTTGGCAAGCACGACAAGTCCGTAGAATATTCTATGCAATCTCTGCAGGAGAATCGTCATAAATGTTAGCAGGAAGGCCTTTGACCCCCAACCCTTTGACAATAAAAATGGACCCTGCTAATGGTTCATCTCTTTGGTGGTCTGCGGGGTATATTTTGAAGCTTGAGCTCGTCACATATAGGTCCTCGTAATTAGGTCCTCCAAACAGCAAGATGTTATATTGGTTGCTGGGAACGTCACTGTCTGCAGTTTTTCTCCTGTATAATTGGATTGAAAAAAAAGAAGAAATCAAAAGAAGAAAATAGCGATCTACACACAAAGGTTCTATTGTTTTAATTAAACTATGTAATAATAATAATAATGAATAGTTCTTATAAGGCGCAAAATCTTCAAGAGAACTCAGAGCGCTCTAACAGACAACACATACAAATCACACAAAAACAGCTATGAGCCATGAAAAGCTTGACGAAAAAGGTGAGTTTTAAGTTGGCGTTTGAAGTCTTGGAGCTTGGGGATACTACGAATATTGTTTGGAAGTGAATTCCAAACAGCTGAAGCAGCAAAATGAAATGAGCGTTCACCAGCTGATTTAAGGTTGACCCGTGGAAGTTTCAATAACTTTTCAGATGATGAACGGTGTGAACATGATGGTTGGTAAGTGCAAAGCACAGATGACAAATATAACGGCAAGGTACCTTCGAAATACTTGAAGGCAAAAACGGCCAGTTTGAATTTTATGCGAAACTCCACGGGTAGCCAGTGAAACTCAAAAAGTGGTCGTGTTTTCTTTTCTTGAGAATTAGGCGAGCAGCACAATTTTGGATGCGTTGTAAACGTTGTAGTTGATCAGAATTGATACCAGATAAAATGGAATTACAAAAATCAAGACGTGAGATGATGACCAAAATCGAGGTTGCCTTTTCAGATAGGTAAGGTCTAATACACCCAATCTGTCTTAAAGATAAATATGCGGAACGGCAGACGTCACTAAAAAGTAATGTGTTCAGACATGGATAAAGATTGATCAAGTCGAACACCAAGATACTTAACAGACTTTTGAAAGATGATGTCACAGTCCAAAATCCGTATAGTATTACTCTCAATCTGGTTAATACGAGAAGCCGTACCAACGGTCATCACCTCCGTCTTGTCAGTATTAAGCATAAGCTTGTAAGTTGGAAACAAAAGTAAGAGCGATTTTATGAAAAGAGATTTCAGGAGCGTGGAGACAGACTTGTTTCATAGACTTTCTATGAACTCAACGTTCACAGATGTTTGTTAGTAGTCTCCGCGCATATTTTTGACGACCTAATCTGAATTAGTAGACGGACAAACTTAGTGAGTGGAGGTCAGCGTGGATTCTGACTGTTGAGATCATCGGTCACTGGAGAGTTCATCGGTTGCACCCCCCCCCCCCGCAATCTTGACAATAAAGCCATTACAAACTATGTCTATGCATGAGATGAGGTACATGTGCTAGTTCGTCTTGAAATGATCACAAATATGACTAAAGAAGTTCGTCACAATGTACATGATATAACGATTGGCGAACCAATCTAACAAAGGTACAAATGTTAGCCTTATGAGGTACACACCTGCGTACGTTTATTTTTTTCTAATTAGACATTAGGAACAGCCGAACAAAAAGAAGTAATTTTTGTGTAAGATACCACAACAGGTAATGAGAAGTCATGGACTAATCAATGCTTCCCAGCAGTCAAAAGTAACGGCAAGGTCTCTCTACTAGCTTCTACTACGTCACGATGTGGAACGCAAATGCTGGTGTACACGGCTTTTGAAGAGCTGGAAGCAATTGTTGCTGATTTCTCCAACCACACTTTCTGGGAGATTGTTCCAGGTATAGACCGCAGTGTCACTGAAGTAAGGTCTGCCAGTGGAGCAGGTTGTTGAGACAAGTTGAATGAGTGTGTGTCTTGGCATGGACAGACTGGTCCTAGTAGCTCGTCTGATCACATACTAGCCTCTTCAGGTCTGGTAGACATAACCTGGTGTGCATCTTGTAGATTACAGCAGTAGTATAGCCGCGTCTATTATGTACGGAGGTGATGTTTTGCTCCAATCTGCATGGCCTGCTATTCTTGATGGAATCAAGACGCCTTTTTATAGAAGCACTAATCCAGCATGATGATGCATACACCATGATGCTGAATATCTGGGCCTTGTGATGTGATCTAAAATCAAGCTTCTTGGCATAAAATCTGTCCTGGTCTTATGGCCTTTCTGATGCATAATTTATAGCTGCTGCACAGCGCCAGAGCATGTTTACGTTGACATGTCGCGCGTTAAAAAACTCAATTTATTACATTATTATCATTACCAAAGTTGTACGTGTGGCAACTTTCGACCCCGAAATAAATAAATTTAACATCGAGATGGATATAAAAACAATAGGTAACGCTGCAAATTAAAACAATGCACATATAGGGATGGGGTCATGTGAACATTTTGAAATATCTACCCATAGTTTCTAATGCTGATTATCTCTGTTTGTGTACCGTGTACCAGATTGTCACGTGAATATAATAGGACTCCAAATCTGACGTAATATACCGACCTTCATTGACCACATTAGACTTGCTAGCCGTTTCCAACGTTTTGGTCAGTGGATTTATGTCATATGAAAATCTGACGTCAACAGTGCAACAAGGATTGTCTTCTTCAGGGCCTTCTGTCTCTACAATTGTAGCACAGAAGAGAACACAGTTTGCTGGCATTGTTTTCGAGCCAAGGACCAGATTATCTTCTGTGGAGACTTCCATGCCCAAGTAGCGGACCATTATACCCTGATATGTTATGGAGAGTCGCTGGCTTCTCCAAAAACTCTGATTTGTCATTGCTCAGTTATCATGATTATGTTGCAAGTTAAGGTTTGATATTAGTTTTGCTAGTAAGTGACACGAGTGATCATTGGCTTGATGATGGATCATGTGGCGAGAAGCTGGTATAAATTTATGAGTCATCAGCATAGATGGGATATGAAAGTTTGTATAGTGTTTGATGATTCAACCAATTGGGATGGTGTAATGTTGAATGCTCTATGGGGCCAATGATCGACCCCTAAGGTAGTCCATAGTCCATATCATAAGGATGCCAGATAGCCAATGCTTATCTTTTTTCAAATATACAGAGCTCAACATACTGAGAATTTAGGTAGCCAGTGTTTATCTTTTTTCAAACATACAGAGCTCAATATATTGGATTAGGTATCCAATGTTTATCTTTTTTTCGAACAAACCTGTGATAACAGAGGATCCATTAACTCACCTGTATGAGGGTTATACCGGTTGATTCTTGAACCGCTAAAACACGCCACCCAGAGCATTCCGTCAACATCAATACACATGCCATCAGGAAACCCTTCTTTCTTTGGGATTTGAATCACATGTCGTCTGTTATCTGTATAACGTAAATTTGGGAAATACGCGAACTGTTTAGCATGTTTATTACGCACTCGATCAGTAACTATATCGAATATTTTCATTGAAAATTGCGAAATAATCTTTTCTCTTGTCAGGGCGATAACTACTCGTATATACTCGCACTCAACTCGATAAAACATGAACAAGGCAATGCTGCAGTGGTTTACTGCCAAATATTAGCCAAGAATCACATTTTGTGCCCATTCTTCATCGATACAAGGTCTGCCAATTTTAGCCAAGAATCGCATTTTGTGCATATCCTTCATAATACAGGGTCTCGATTATGGATGTTTTGAGCCTAGCTAAAAAACGAAGATCTTCTGCATGATAATACCATTGAAAATTTGTCTTTTGCTGTTCAACAGGTGCATTCTATATTAGCCTGTAAAGATACGATCGGTTTTTTAAATTCCAAAAATAGTTCTCTAGGCTTCAGTAGATTTGGTTCCATCCATATTATGTTCTTTCTAACCTGAAAATTAGGTTTGAATATGTGCGCCTGTCCTTGCGGTGGTGAAACTATTACAAATTTTCTTACAGCCCCAAGTCTCAAAATATATAGTCTCTTTTCCCATACGATGATCTACACTTTTTGGAAAAAAAACACAAGTTGAACCCAAGATTTTATGAATAAACATTATTTGAAAATATTTAAAGACTTCTAGATGTTTGTTGATGACTGTGGCTCAGTACTCTTTGAATTTGAATTACAGACAATCCTAAAATGGCCGTTGTTGAAAAATCGCTTCCTTTTATTAACTTAGAAAACGTGTTGGCCATCAACTGGAGTTATCCATCAGAAAACATTAGCCTCTATTTTTAGTTGTTACGGGAAAAGTGCACTTCGCTTAGGGTTTCTCCATTTTCTGCTGGGACAGACCTTTTTTAGGGTGGCATTCAATGTGATTAATATGGCTTACAGAGTATTGTAGAGCGACATTAGGTGTCGTTTTAAGATTATTTTTATTTCCCTACTTTAATTTTCTTATCTTCCGACCACAGGGATCGCGCGCACCCAAAGCCGACCTCTGAATACATTATTGGTCCTGCTTTCTTCTGGTCATATCCTGCATATTATGTCTTACCGATATGAACATTTTCCAATTGCAGGAATGGTCTAAGGTACACAGAAGGAATAGGAATGTTGTACTGCAAATCTATGGTTTACGTACCGATTACTCCCGAGGATAGGCTGTAATCAAAGGCGTCCACGCAACTTGTTGGAGAGTCAATATAATACATAGTTTGCTGGTCAGAGCTCCATGCAAGGCCATTGGAGACGGTGATTTTATCTGCGTGCTTTGTAACAGTAGAATCCGAGTGAAGGCAGTAGAGAGATCCAGCGCCAGGTATCAAACTTGTCGTTGGTTTCTCTTTACCCATGGTACCTATTTTTGGTAGAAATATTGGATGTAAATATTTCCCACAATATGCTGAGTAACTAACAATTCAATTGAAGAGAGTTATATGGACATTTTGTAGATTGTTGTTATGATATATGGAATATTATAGTTTTTATTTTCAAAAATAATATTGGTGAATAAGTCATACCTGTACAATAAATGCTCAAACCTCCCAGCCCCATAACATAATCATTGTCATATTGATAATATATTGATATATAACAACATTCCCAACATCTTGGAAATCGGAATATCACACATTGTACTCTATGTTCGACAATATTCAATTTTTAAACATGCTTTTCACCACAACTCTCAAGCCAGTTTACAAGATGCGTTACGCGATACGTGTACTGTTCTAATTAAATCTAATTAAACTTGCCTAAAGAATTCAGTAGCTTGCCAGGTGCAGTGACAACTGGATGGCACCATGACCATTTATGGCACGCTTTGCTTTATAGATCTTGTACATCCACCATGGTTACGAGGACGGTCAGTATCTCTTTAAATATTCAAACATATCAGCCCAATAAAATATTGCAATACCGTTTGGATATGATGAAAGCAAACTATGACAACGCTACTTACTCAAGATTGGCATTGAACATTTGATCATTTTATGGATACTTACATTGAAAGCTCGCGATTTCGGATCGAATTTACATCACCATGATCACCGTATACGTCAGAATATCTCAGGTATCAAAAACAAGGCCGATTAAAATATAAGAAAGCTTATGATGTGGTAAATGTCGGTCGATGAAATCTAGGAACTTTCATTTCTTAATATTTATTTTGAAGAAAAGGCTAGAGTGCTCCTGAGCATATACAGCGATATAGCCAAAATTACTTGACCTTCAAATGTGGCGATATGGAACTAACTGTACGTAATCATTTGAGAAGCCATCTCACTGAAAACCACTGGCGTAAGATCAGGCTTATTTGACTCAGTTGAATGCATTTCTCATGCTGCTTCCGAAAATTGTTATGAAAATGCATAATTTTGAAATATATGAAAAAAAAGTTGATTGCCAAGGGCTCAAATCAAGAATGAAGAATCTTTACAGCAATTGTTCTAATGACTCTATTTTAATCCTTTGGGAACTAACGGCGAAAAAAAAAAAAAAAAAAAAATCTTTAAATATTCAAACATATCAGCCCAATAAAATATTGCAATACCGTTTGGATATGATGACAGCAAACTATGGGGCAATCTACACGGAGAGCAGATCCAGATCCGATCCGCATCCGATCCGCATCTCCCTAGACTCTTTGCATCTACACGGTAGTGATCTGGATCTGCCAATTCAGTAATACGCGTACTACACTGCGTACTACTGCTGTTGCCTCGTACGATGAGCGCTTGGGTCATGCGTGTCGTCTGCGCCCGTGTAGATCTGGATCTCAGATCTGGATCTCGGTGATGCGCATCGGATCTGGATCTGCGCTCCGTGTAGATTGCCCCAATGACAACGCTACTTACTCAAGATTGGCATTGAATATTTGATCATTTTATGGATACTTACATTGAAAGCTCGCGATTTCGGATCGAATTTACATCACCATGATCACCGTAAACGTCAGAATATCTCAAGTATCAAAAACAAGGCCGATTAAAATATTCATAAGAAAGCTTATGATGTGGTAAATTTCGGTCGATGAAATCTAGGAACTTTCATTTCTTAATATTTATTTTGAAGAAAAGGCTAGAGTGCTCCTGAGCATATACAGCGATATAGCCAAAATTACTTGACCTTCAAATGTGGCGATATGGAACTAACTGTACGTAATCATTTGAGAAGCCATCTCACTGAAAACCACTGGCGTAAGATCAGGCTTATTTGACTCAGTTGAATGCATTTCTCATGCTGCTTCCGAAAATTGTTATGAAAATGCATAATTTTGAAATATATGAAAAAAAAGTTGATTGCCAAGGGCTCAAATCAAGAATGAAGAATCTTTACAGCAATTGTTCTAATGACTCTATTTTAATCCTTTGGGAACTAACGGCGAAAAAAAAAAAAAAAAAAAAATCTTTAAATATTCAAACATATCAGCCCAATAAAATATTGCAATACCGTTTGGATATGATGACAGCAAACTATGGGGCAATCTACACGGAGAGCAGATCCAGATCCGATCCGCATCCGATCCGCATCTCCCTAGACTCTTTGCATCTACACGGTAGTGATCTGGATCTGCCAATTCAGTAATACGCGTACTACACTGCGTACTACTGCTGTTGCCTCGTACGATGAGCGCTTGGGTCATGCGTGTCGTCTGCGCCCGTGTAGATCTGGATCTCAGATCTGGATCTCGGTGATGCGCATCGGATCTGGATCTGCGCTCCGTGTAGATTGCCCCAATGACAACGCTACTTACTCAAGATTGGCATTGAATATTTGATCATTTTATGGATACTTACATTGAAAGCTCGCGATTTCGGATCGAATTTACATCACCATGATCACCGTAAACGTCAGAATATCTCAAGTATCAAAAACAAGGCCGATTAAAATATTCATAAGAAAGCTTATGATGTGGTAAATTTCGGTCGATGAAATCTAGGAACTTTCATTTCTTAATATTTATTTTGAAGAAAAGGCTAGAGTGCTCCTGAGCATATACAGCGATATAGCCAAAATTACTTGACCTTCAAATGTGGCGATATGGAACTAACTGTACGTAATCATTTGAGAAGCCATCTCACTGAAAACCACTGGCGTAAGATCAGGCTTATTTGACTCAGTTGAATGCATTTCTCATGCTGCTTCCGAAAATTGTTATGAAAATGCATAATTTTGAAATATATGAAAAAAAAGTTGATTGCCAAGGGCTCAAATCAAGAATGAAGAATCTTTACAGCAATTGTTCTAATGACTCTATTTTAATCCTTTGGGAACTAACGGCGACTTTAGTGTCCAGTTTCCACCCTTTTTTCGATCCTGCACATTTACCTACCGGAAGATATTACATTTATTTGGTGGGGAGTGGTTTTCACTTCGCACCTCTGGTGCCCAGTACTTCGTCTATGCACTCTACGTTCAACGTAAAAATATCAGTTCACCGCCGATAGCCGCAGCTTGCGTGAATCGTGCCTTTCACAAGTTCAGTTTTCACAAATTCGGAGGTTCATGACTGGTTTTTTTTGAAAAGAAAAATAAAAAAAAGTTCCGCCATAACTTTTTTCAATTTTTCGGCGAAATTTACAAACCAACCCGCGCGTCAGCTTTGAGACAAACCCTTTTTTTTTTTTGGCCAAAAGGCTAGAGTGCTCCTGAGCATATACAGCGATATAGCCAATTACTTGACCTTCAATGTGGCGATATGGACTAACTCGATAATCTTTGAGAAGCCATCTCACGAAACCACTGGCGTAAGATCAGGCTTATTTGACTCATTTGGATGCAATGTTCTCATGCTGCTTCCTAAAATTTGTTATGGAAAATGCATATTTGAATATCTGAAAAAAGCAAATTGATTGCCAGGGCCAATCAAGAATGAAGATCTTTACGCATTGTTCTAATTACTCTATTTTAATCCTTGGGAACTAACGGCGACTCAAGTCGCTGATCAAAATTACTATCTGTTAATTTCTGCTTCAAAATGGTAAAAAAATGTTAATTTTCCAGGGCATCTTGACAATTAGCATTGACACATGCAGTTTTAAATGAGTCGAAACAAGCCTAAGGTGTTGTAGATGTGCTTTCCACATCACCGTGCAAACATTTTGGAAGGCCACCTCTAAAGCCACTTACTTATGGGTTTGCAACGTATGGCAGGGGTCCGTTCCCGAAACTATGAATCGTAACTTTCATCTTACGCCCGGCTAATATTTATGGGTTACGACCATGGTAGTTAGCGGTCTAACGGTGTACTTAATATGGGAGTAAGTGCATTTCTACTATAAACCTACGACAATCTTATGTTAACATAAACTAAGCCATTAAAGGCTTCCATTCATTTGTTGGGATATTGGGGCTCTGTCTGGGTGCAAAGTCAGTGAGACCCGTGCGATATGTTACCATGGGCCTATTATCATCAGGTTGAAGATTTTTGTTGTGTGGTATCTATAGAGACTTAAACAGTATTAAAACACTCGACGGGTTCGCTTGATTGAAGTTCAACTTGGTCTGATTCCGTGTATTAATTATTTTTTGTTCGTGTGTGTGGTGTGTGTTAAACTCTTCAATAGTTTTTTATTTGCTTCATGGTCGCTCCTGTGCTTTTTAAAATGTTAAATTATAGTGACGATTTAAGCAGTGGCGTAACAGGGCCTGGCAGCCTCTGAGGGGCAAATTTCCCATTCTTGCGAAATTTTCCCCTCATCAGGGGGGTGCAAAAGGCCAATTTTTTTTTCCGGTCAGAGGGCTAAAAAACAGGCATGATTTAGCATGATTTTTAGCAATTTTTTCCCGGCCAAGTCGTCAGCGGGGGCAACCTTCCCCCCACCCACAACAACCAAACACCCCCCCCCCCTGTTTACGGCCCACTGTATTAAGTTGTTATAGCTCTGGCGAGTGAGAGGCTGTTTTATTTTTCATTTCTGTGACCAATTTTTATGTAATTTCATACTCTAATTTTGTTTTGTTTTTTTTAATCGAAATTCTGGAGGGTTGCTTTGAATAAAGAAAATATAATTTAAAAAACTCACATCGTTTTAACATGTACATGCCTCGCTATACCATAACTTACATTGTGTGGTATCTAAATTTTGCACATTTTTAAGATTTGTTTTGAGCACTGAAAAATATTCTTGTTAGAGGGTCATTGGGTCATGATAACCTACATAAATAATTTTCGTTTTTACTTTGAGCAAAACGGGTTATATGGTGATAATTTGTCTGCTAACCTTGATGTTACAATCTGCTAGCGTACCACCCTTCCTCTAATACCATAGGATGTCAAATTGATGATCCCACTCTCTTCTAAAGACGCTTAATGACATCTCGCGAATATTTGTATAAGATTATATTTAAAAGGCAAGACGAAAGGGTATAAGGCATAGTAGTTTTTTCGGTCTTCATTATATAACATGACTAATACAGTTGTGTGTCAATCTACTCATGCACAAGACATTATTCATGTAGACAGTTTAGGCATTTAACATTTTTTTTAAGCAAATTAACACGCTCGCAATAACATGTTTAATCCTTTCTTTTTTTACAATCCAATGTAAGGAGGGAGAAAGGGGGGGGAAGAGGGAAGAGGGGGGGGGGGAGGGGGGGGGGGAGGGGGGGGGGGGGGGAAAGGGGGGGATGGGGGAGGTCGATACCTAGGTGTAATAATTAGACCAGCTGAGAACTTTAAAACCTTAAATCTGGCCAGTGCCGTTAAGCTTACATAATAACGATGTCATGTGACGTGTTCATCCTATAGCTTAGGCCTACGGTAGCAGAGACAACACGGATCTATTCCTCACTTACGTAAATGGAAAATAAAACCCTAAATACAACCCTGCCCTGATTTTTATATACTTTTTTCACATTTAGACATGCTGTAATCATTAATCACTTTCCTAAATCTGACATACTTTCAACTTGGGGAAGGGGATCACCTCAAACTTTTGGAATTAACGGTGATGTACTGAAATCTCGGAGGTCTTTTGGCAGACACTCCCCAAAAATGTGAGGTTAGAATACACAAAGAGGTATATTTTTATTTTGAAAAAAAGGAATGCATGTTTGAATTGTGAGAAAATCCGACAAGAGTAGGCCTACATCAGCCCTTCAATTAGTTTTGAAAATCGGTCATTGGTTGACACTGATCAAAAACAAAACTAACTAAAACAACTCACAAAAACCATACCCACATCCCCCCACCAAACAACCCCCACACAACAACCCAAACCAACACAAGGGTGACCCCCCCCGCCCCCCGGTCTCGTCTCGAGCATGTTCAAAATTGATTGGAATAGTCTCCTACAATCATCTCCCATCCTCACCTCCCTCCCCTTTTTCCAAATAAATCACGAATACTATAGTCAGGGACAGAATTAGCCGACCAATTGCGCGTTATGTCAAAGGCTTGTCAATCAGCGTGACGCGGACTGTGATTGGTTTGAATGCGTACTATGGGGCGGGCATGTTCGAACAAATGATTTAAAATGTAAAAACTTTCTCCTATTTGAGTCGGATTTTTCGACGCACGGACCACCCCGGGGGGGGGGAGCTTAGTGGAAAAGGGGTTACGGGGATGTGTGGCCGAGAAGGTGTTTGCTTTTCACGCGTTTTGGCATATTTGAACGGTCCCTTTTTCCTTGCAATTGGTATATGAAAGGGTCACATTTCTGTTGTCAAGTGAATTTTCCAATGTTAACAACCACAAATTTTAAACATAGTGCTCTGCCAAATGGCAGCGGAATACATTTTAACAGTTCAGTTTTCTCTCAGGTTTTGGGGACTTCGCCCAAAAACCTTCACCAAAGCAGGTATAAGGATGGTAGCAAAATCCGTCATTTTTGGTATCATTTTCGGGTATTGGTTTCAACCCCGGCCGCACCTCCCTTACCCAAACCAAAAGTGGAACCACCGTGTCCCCGGGGACACATAATTCATGTAATAAACTTTCTGTTTTAATAAGCATTTCAATGTTCGCAGAATTATATTCACCAAGCCGTCTGCACCATCAATTACGTCAGACGCGCATTGTCCGCCTTATTTTGTCCCTGAACTTTAGCACTTCCCATAAATAATATAATATCAACTTATATCTTTACAATGTCAATTCTACGTCTACTCTGAGTAGACGTAGACATTCGCGTAACTTTACGATAATCCTGCGACTAGTTAAGTTTCAGGAACGCAGACCAGTCGTGGAAATTGCGTACGTGCTAGTTACGATACGACAGACGTAGATTTTTTCGTAAGTTTTGAAGAAAATCTGAAGTGCATACTAAGTTTCTGGAACGCAGTAAATTCGTAAGTGTGAACTTTACGAAATAATTTGCGATATAAAGAGGCTACGACGGTCGTACGACCACTTTCGAGAACGGACCCCAGGGCCCAAAGGGTTAAGAAACTGCCAATTAGCTTACAATGGTCACATGTACTGATGTTTTCAAAACAGCAGTTTGATGTTTTAAACCAGTGGAAATTGCATTTTACACGTTACCAATGAGTCAATTACGTTTTATACATTTAAATACATAAGATATCTATATTTAAATTTACCTAGCCCAAACTTCCCGCGGCCTCACCTTTGCCATCGTTGAAACGATTTGGTAGTTTATCGATTTCAACCTCCACGACTTTGGTAAGTGAACCAGTTTTCCAGTCTACATACGAGAACCGTCTCTGCCCTGCTATCAGTAGTCTCCCTGATTTGGTGGGCACTACAGCTCCGACATATTCACCTGAAAAGGATGGGATATTTACCATGTTTACAATTTACAACACAAACAGAGGTGTGTGCGGACGCCGGAGAGGAATGTTGGGTTTGGGTGTAGGACAGGTGTTGGTATACATTTAATGGGCTATACCAATACTATTGCAGTCCCGATTGCAGTATTTGACACTACCCCCAATATACAGCATTAGTATAAAACGTTACTCCCAATGCTATTGAAACATTGTATCGTATTTTTTTAAACTGACAAATGCTGTATTGGGTTGGAATAGTATTAGTTCAAGCATGGACCTAGATAAGAGGACCCACAACACACCAGGGAAGGGCGGCCAAGAAATCCGAATTTCAGACGTCGCCATTGGTTTAACAAGTAAAAGCGAAATCTTGACGAAAAATTCTGAATTTTTTATATGTTGTCAAGGAATATTTTCTTATTCCAAAACCGTTGGAGTTGAAGAATCAACTCCGCTGGAAGGGTTATTTCTGAATTATATTGCATGAATAACGAACGAGGACAAGGTCGTATGTGGGTCATGGGAACACCCATGACCGACCCACATCAAAGCATCCAAATTGGTTTGTGGTTTGCACTCAGTATTGCTGTAATTTCTTTTGACATTTTTGGAGTTGCTATAATGAATTAGGCTTGGCCGCCACCGCCTGCAACACACTAGCTTCAAAGATCATATCACGTTGCCGCCTTTTGTTATTAAATCCCACCATGATCCCATTTACCTGCTTAAGGTAATGCGATAATCACTTTCTCAGCAGGAGGGCTGACTGGCCATCACTCTTCGGAAAGTGGCGCGGGACATACTGGGAAGGTTCATCCCGCCTTAAATTGCATGATGCAAATTGCATGATGCCAATGAGGAAATTGAAAGATCAGAAAACTTATGTTCAGAAAACAATGGAAAACGTCCCAATATATAGCATGCCATTTCATCATTTAAGCTATTGCTTATTATTCTACCTGAGCATTTTTTTGTAACAACACACCGGAAGGGGGTACCACCCCTTGAATTTTCTTTATTGAACATGCAATTCCTATAAATTTGGTACCTACAGCATATAGCTTAGAGTTTCTTCTTTCCACTGGTATCAAAATATGTAGAAACCAATTATGACGTCACTATGACGTCATAAGGTAATAAAGTATAAAAATACTGTAGTAAGAAAAATTTATATTTTGCAAATTTACTGGCTCAAAATAATATTGTAACACTTAAACATTTTCCACCATGTAGAGACATTATGACGTCATTATGACATAATGTTAGTATGTTGGTACTCATTTTGGTATCAAAGGAAAGAGGAGGACATGATATCTATTGCAACCAAAATAAATGTCTGTGATATTCCTGTGTCGCACTAGGTGTGTTGGTATTTCCCTCCCGAAAGAAGGGGGTGATCATCTTTCCTATACCCCGGTGGGTTTTTTTTGATGGGGGGGGGGGCATGAAACGGAGCATAAAATGTCAATTGCAAATTACATTAACTCATTTGTTGACACCGGAAAATGGGGTTTTAGTAGGGCGAAAAGAATAGAATGAAGCTGTAACAACCCCCTTTCGGAAGACGAGGGTCAATTAATTTATAATTTATACATTTAATTAGGTATAAAGTATGACTTATCACGCTCATATTTCAGATGAAACTGACATTGGATTCAGTTCGACATGGTGTCGGCTATCAAACAGCCACAACGGTCAACAAATTCAACATAACCGGAAGTTAAAATATTACAATTTGGTTTTCGAGGTACACGTATGGGCACGCTTGGGCACCAGTCCAGAAGTTATATTTTGTTATAAGGTACATTGAACTTTAATAACACCTTTTCTCAAGAGTCGGAGGTGATCGGAATATTTTCATATTATTTTCACAAGATTTTTAACAATTACGGGTCACAAAATCACCCAAAATGCAAGCTTATTTTCTACAGTCGTAGCTCTTACAACGATTTCATTTCCTTTCTTTTTATTTATTGGAGTCTGATGTAAATAAACTTAAAACATTAACGTATAGGCAAACAAAAAAGCAAGGCAAATACGCAGACAAACAAACGAACCAACAAGCAATGCCAATCTCACAACCAGATTCCTTGAAGGGTAGGGTGTGACACCATCGATTGGTCAGCCAGGTCACCTGGTCTCAACTCGATAGAGAACCTGTGGGACTAGATGAAATCGACATATAAAGGGTGCATCTATTGGGCTCTTTGGAGCAATTCCTTTACCGTGGAGAGCAGAGCTCATTTCTCAGTGGATTACTTCTGTGAATGTAATGAACCAAATTATAGCGGGGACCCGACCCCCATCGGACCACAAATACCCAGGAGGTGGAGGAACATTCATAATACAGGGGTCAAAATTAAAATGCCATGGATTGCTGTAAAAAGGTCTTCAAAGTGTTCGTCTTGTCACAAGGAATTACACAAAAAGGTAGAGTTTGATACTACTTACAAGTTTGTATACAAACAGAGACTACAACTGTGAGTAAAAAAAAACTTGACCCTGATTGGTGTCTACCATTTTGAATTTTAAATAAATATATCTAACATATGTGGTATCTACCGGACAGCTTATGTCCTAATCTTTAATTTCTGTAAAGATCATTCAATCGGTTTAAGTATAGGACCGTTGCTACAGTCCTGTTCGATCAAGAATAATGCCAGTGCAATAAATAGGTTGATTTTCTATGGACACGGATTTCCTTCGTGAACGCCGTTCATTTCAATGTGAATCCGTGGACAGAGCAGAAAAAACCTAATCTTTATTCAAACGACTGTACTCGGTCTATACCTAACCGCTTTGAATGATCCCCCCCCCCCCCCCCCCCCGCTAAATTTGTTCATGACTTTCATAGAAGATAACCACTGAGAACGACTGCTCTGCTCTCCCGGTCACGGAATTTGCTCCAAATGACCCACCATACTCCTGGCTCAACTTGGTGGAATTATCTAGAGAGCGATGGAACCCATGCCCAACCAGGTCACAGATCAATGGTAAAACAGTAGGCTTAACGATGCAATGATGTCATCAGTGGTAGTGGAGGAACCTATTGAGTCTACCCCCCCCCTGAATGCAAACAACCTCATTTTTGAATTTGAAGCAGGCATTCATTTCAAAACACGAAAGCCAAGTGTAAATGGCAAAGAAAAAATACTTTACATGATACTGATGATGTAAAGTTAAGTTACAACTCAATTGTTTGTTGTCTGTCGTTATTTGTTCTTGTTATTTGTTTGCCTATATATATGCGTTATTACTTCAGACTGCAATGAATAAAAAAGACAAATAAATGAAATCGTTGTTGTAAATTTGATACATTTAGTCAGGTGGAATCTGGGCAAACAGCGCCTGAATGATGGAAATGGAGTACAGACTTTGTCTATTGATAGATTTTAGTTCATTAGACCTAAAACCAATATTTTTGGAGGGTGGGCGAAATTTGTTAACGTGCCATTTTTGAAATCCGATATGGCTGTTACCATGTCCAAAATCACTAAAAATCCTTAAGTATTTCCGATAAGGACAAATATCTCTCGGTAACTTACTCCGGCGTGTTTTATAAGCACGAGAAAGTGTTTGGTAATGTAATTTTTATCAATTACATGCCACAAAAAAATCCAATCTGGTTATCAAAAGCATATGCTTCTCGAATATTAAAATGATCTTAACTCCCCCATTATAACCTATTTACTTCT
The DNA here is from genome assembly GCA_023653785.1 of Ophioderma brevispina. NCBI lineage: Eukaryota > Metazoa > Echinodermata > Ophiuroidea > Amphilepidida > Ophiodermatidae > Ophioderma > Ophioderma brevispina. Next base: position 28,626 of record JAMKCH010001861.1, read on the forward strand.
TGAATACATACTGAACACGTTTTAGGTGTTCTGGGCAGGTGTTCAAATCAGTTACAATTGATCACACTCTGCAAGTGTTACTTTAACACCTCTAGATACATTTCCAACAACCCACGCATCAGGAGACGTCAAGTGTTCTGCACATTTTGCAGTTTAGAGGCTTGATTCCAGTGTCTAATTATGCATGCTTTATGCTTTACACTTATGAGATACATGCATTTGATCACTAGAAACCCTTAACTGGCATTTCTCTGTAATGGACATTTTCAAAATTCAAGATGGCAGCCAATACAGCCGCCTTTAAAAATAGTAAAACCTACATTATATGTGTATTATATGTAGTTACATCAATTATTATTAGAAAGGTGTAAATTAAGGTATGGGAGAAGTATTTGACCATTTGACATTCTTATCTGGAATTTCTGTTTCTTTAACATGCAAAAATGTTAAGATGGTGGGCCAATGTGGCTGCCTTTTTACCTTCTTTAAAACCTATAAATTACGATACATCTGCATTGTATTTAGTTAAAACACCCAAAATGAGTATTAAAGTTTAAATTAAAGTATGAGATGTATGTCTTTGAGCATTAATAACTCGTGTCTGGTATATTTGTTTTGACAACATGCTTAAAATTCAAAATGACGGCCAATATATTATGAATATATGACAATTTGTAGGTTTTAAAGATCTTAAAAGGCAGTCACATTGACTGCCATCTTGATCTGTAAGCTTGTTAACACACTTGAAATGTCAGATATGAGTTCCTACTGGGTATAGAGTGCAAGATTATGCCTCTGTTACAAATACTTGATGAGTTATGGTCAATTGAATGATTTCAATGCATATTGGGTTTTAGGGTGGCCATATTGGATTTGATGGTAATGTTGTGATCAAATCATGTCAATAACCTGTCCAAAAGTTTGCTCGTGCTTTAAAACCCAGATCTATTGCATAAAATTATGGCCATTTGAATGAATTTGAGAGTGATAGCGGCCATATTGGATTTCTAGAAAATGCACTGCACGCAATTTTGCACACCCTCCAGAAATTATTAGCTTAGGTCATCATTGACAAAAATCGATCAATAGAAAAAGTCTGTACTCCATTTCCACCCTGTACCCACAATTCCTCCTAAATTATTGACTTTAGATCTTTGGATCCTGCAATGTGCACTTTTTCTGAAAACGTCATTTTTTGAAAAAGGGAGTATGTGTTGATACCCAAAGTGGTTGTAGAAAAGCAACGGCTTTTGTGGTAGAGCCAAATGTTTCCTCTCTTCAAAACTTTTGAAAATTTTCTAAACATCCAGTTCTAAGTGAAGTTATATGCAACGAAATGTCCTTGAATTTTAGGGGGGCGTATTTTGAGACTCCTTGGAAAATGCGTTGTTTACGTGAAATTTTCAAACAGACGAGTATCGTTGGCTTGCACCGCGCCAAATTCGGCAATTTTCCGAGAGAAAATTAAAACAAAAAATGTACTTTCTAATCATAAATTTCGCAAAAACACTTAGCTGCAATGGTCATTTTCTTGCCTTCAACATTGCTTACTATGATCACTTCAGCTCAAAAGACCACAAAGGAGATATCTGATTTCTGCTAAAAGAAAAAACAGACACGATAGCATAAGGCCTATAGGCTACATAATGTAGCCAAAATCATATCTACCGACCATGTTAAAGTGAACAAGATTTTAGTGCTCTCTACTCGCATCAATTGTATCACGATAGACAAGTCACCGTATTCATCATGGTATTAACAGTTGCTCATATTTAAAAAAAAAATAAAGTAGACTACCTCACACTTCGTACTTACCGACTGTCACTGTTTCGACAGAATCTGTCGCTGGTGTGTAACGGTGTACCTTCTCCCCGTAGAGATCTACATAAAGCAATGACTGTGTGTTAGGATCCCAGTGAGGCCCTTCTAAAAGAGCATCTGGACGCGTGGTACAACTGATCACTTGAACTGACATTGTGCTAATGGTGGGGAGGTTTCCTGTACCAGTAAGTTAAATGCAAACTTGTATAACCCTGATAAGATAAAAAGCCAGGAAGCGATCACACTTTATCATGGTTTTATTCCCTTCCACATCCTCTGTAGATGGTCATAAAATTACCATGTCACCTGATCTGACCGACTTCAAAAGTTATGGTTTTTTTGTTTTTAATTCAATGAAATTTATATTTAAACGCAATCACTCGATCTCCAATTGTTTTCCACTTGAGGCTAACATGCCCTTAATCATATCGGGTTCGTATAGCGATATCTAAGTTCATGTTAATCATCCGCGCATGGTATTCTACGTCGTGCGGACTTTGTTCTCAACAGATTGCAGGTTTACCAGTCAGTTTCAAGGCAGTGTGTGATATGTACAGAATGATAGTGACGGACTAGACAACATTGCCCGCACTTTTATCACCGCAAAAAGTGAGCCTTAACAGGCAGTGCTCAAAACTTGTGACGAAATCAGGTCACGACCGCATGCGAACACCAAACGCGCAGCTTTAATTTGCAAGCGCTGGAGCATTTTGAGATCTATTTCACTGGCGCCAAAGATGAAAGATCGTACAGCATGGTTGCACGCATCAAAAGTGATAAACCTACGAATATGCCATAAATTACGAATATGGTATCATTTATACTCTTACAGATAGCTCCAATCTGCTTGGACATACTCATGGTGGAATCAAACATAACCCCAAGGTTCTTTACACATACAGGAACAGAGGTGTCGCCCAAATCTTACCTATTGGAGGCAGATTTTTTTTCAAAACACAGGACGGGGGCAAAGACAATAAACTTTTCTTGATTCATCTGCAACATGTTTTTGACATCCAGGTGTTTAAGTAAAATATACAGCTTGAAAGTTTTTGAAGCGTATGCTCACAATCACCTGGAATCTTTAGATTAAACTCACAGAGTATCATCAGCATACGAGTGAAAGTTAACATCATGATTTCTAATAAAATGAACAAATATCATAAAAAACATGAAAGGACTACTACAAGAGCATTTGAACTATTTTAAGTGACAATAAGATACTAATTACTATTTGTGTCCTTTTTGGTTTTACAAATCGTCTTGTTATACCTTTGAGTTATTAACTTAACTGATTTTAGTTTTTTCTTCTGAAGTATTAAGAATAACAACTTCAACAATGAATTGAGTTCTAGCGCAAAATGTAAAATGAGTAATTGTTCAGTAATCACTGATCATATTTTGCGTGTTACTGTGATTAACATACAAAGTTAACGGTAAAACAATATTTAGACATAACAAAATTCACATCTCATCGAGGTATTTGGTCAATTTTGAAATGATTTTGAATTTTGAGCAATTTCTAGGCAAGAATTAGAAAAAACCTGTAATGCTAATGACATCACTTTCTTACACTACCTTCTACCTTGTAGAATACTTTCCAATCATCAACACCGGTGTCGTGAAATACAGTGTCCGCGTAACTGAGTGTCCGTGTGACTGAACGTCCAACCACCCATTTAGCCATTGTGTTCTCAATTGTGTGCTGTACGCATCATTTTTTCAGCACTCTACCCAAATGTTGACATAGTAGCTAGGGCACTCTCTCATGGAGGCACTCAGTTTCGTTTTGCATGCACCGGTATGCGATCTCCAAAGCAACACGTAAAGTTTGCTTTCCAAACAATGACAAAGGCTCCTCTACCAACCCAAATCCTTGTCTACCTGGAGAACTAAGTAGTTAAATTTTTAAAAAGGAAAACCAAGTAAAAGTAAAAATAAGGGGTGAATAACAAAGTGATGTCAATGTACCGAATTTACCATGAAAGCAAAATTGTTGAGTCTTGCCTAGAAACACCTCAAAGCACAAGCTTCAAAATTGTATAACTGCATGAGATGTGCATTTAATTGTGTCTAAATATTTTACAGTACCGTTCCTTAAAGCCACTATATCAGTTATTTGCTAAATCAGAAAATCGAAAAATCCATCAAAAATCAGATTTTAGCATATAACTGTAACAAATACAAGTACCCTAACATACCCTGAAAAATGGTAAGACCAAACGCAACATGATAAAGACGTGATAAAAAGTTATTACTGTCCATATGAACACTTACTACAACACGTAACTGAATGGAGATTCATATCTTTGAATACTGCCGTTTTCTTCCTTTTCTGTCAGCTCTTCAGTTGGAAAAACTTGAGTTCTATAGACTAACCCTTCACTTTTAGGCTATTCCTGCAAGTTTCAAATATTTTTTTTATATTTTCTTTTGGATGCATCACTGATAGTTTCTTTAAAGGGACATAATGGCATGGAAAAAATGACATAAATGGAAAGGACCCTTACTGAAATCACTTCCACGAGTTTCAAAAAAATTTGGATGTTTACATTCTGTAAAAACAGGAAGAGTTCCGGGGGGGGGGCAGTTTGTGGCAATTTCTGGAACAAGGATGCTGACATTACTGCCAGCATTTACCAAACTTGAAAAGCATGTTGTCATCATCTCACAGACCATTGCTATTGTATATTGTGCTAATCCCGGCTAATCCATCTTTCACTTGCCAGATCAATATCTTACTACAAGCCTAAACTACAATGACTGAATTGTGTCGCAAAACATGCTAGATACACAGTAAATTCTGTCAGGGATGTGCGCTCTTTCAATATGGAGGGATTGGAATCCGGTGTAAAGAAACTGAGTGTCCCCCATAAGAGAGTGTCCTAGCAACCATAGCAACATGTACGGAATAAACCGTGACCTTGTAGACGAGGCCATTTGAGTACAGTGCTGAAACAAATGATGCGTACAGCACTCAATGGAGAATACAATAGGCAGATGGGTGGTAGGACACTCAGTCACACGGACACTGTAGTATATAACACCGGCATTGCTAAACTTCAACTAGGAAAAAGCATTAGGGCCTTGACATTATCTCAAATGAGCAGCCGGAAAAACTCGCCCACAGCAACGGAAGGCTTCTTGAAGCTCTACATTGCGGCTTATTTTCCCACAGGTTCCCAACAGATCTGGTTCCGCTCCTTTCTTTCTTCGAATTTCCATCACACTAACCTTTGGAGGAAGCACAGGTTATGCACTCCTAAAGCATTTGTAAAGCCTGGGAAAGATCCCTCTAATCCAAAGAGCGATAGCCTTTTTAGCCTATAAATTACTGTACAAACAGTGCAAAAATTACAATGGAAGAATTGCATTATGAGATGAAACAAGATACTCCTCTTGTGCCTTCACTGGTTGTGTCCAGGCGCATTGGACCAGAGAGGGGTCATAACGCATTGACACACCAGGAGGAGCATAGCGCATGGAAACCAGAGAGGGGCATAACGCATTGGAAACCAGAGAGGGGCATAGCGCATTGGAAACCAAAGAGGGGCATAGCGCATTGGAAACCAAAGAGGAGAAATAGCGCATTGGAAACCAAAGAGGGGCATAGCGCATTGGAAACCAAAGAGGGGCATAGCGCATTGGAAACCAAAGAGGGGCATAGCGCATTGGAAACCAAGAGGGGCATAACGCATTGGAAACCAGAGAGGGCATAGCGCATGGAAACCAGAGAGGGCATAGCGCATTGGAAACCAAGAGAGGGGCATAAAGCATTGGAAACAGAGAGGGCATAGCGCATTGGAAACCAGAGAGGGCATAGCGCATTGGAACCACGAGGAGATGAGCATAGCGCAATGGAAACCAGAGAGGGGCGTAGCGAATTGGAAACCAGAGAGGGCGCCGTAGTCGCTCGATAACGCATTGGAAACCAGAGAGGGCATAGCGCATTGGAAACAGAAGGCATAACGCATTGGAAACCAGAGAGGGGCATTAGCGCATTGGAAACCAGAGAGGGGCCCCCCATAACGCATTGGAAACCAGAGAGGGGCGTAGCGCAGTTGAAAACAAGAAAGGGGGCAAAGCCATGGAAACCAGAGAGGGCATAGCGCATTGGAAACGAGAGGGCGCGTAGCGCATGGAACAAGAGAGGGGCATAACGCATTGGAAACCAGAGAGGGCATAGCGATTGGGAAACCAGAGTAGGGGTTATTATAGCGCATTGGAAACAGGAGAGGAGCCATAGAGCATTGGAAACCAGGAGAGGGTCATGGAGCATTGGCAATCAGAAGAGGGGCAGAGGGCATTGGAAACCAGAGGAGGGCCATAGGGCATTTCGGGGACACATTTGGTTGGTGTGAAAATCAGAATTTGACCAAGGATATTTCGGCAAGTGTTATATATTGTAGTATATGCTACACAAACCCAACGTGCAAAATCACAAGATTTTATTGTTCCCTTGGCTCTAACTACCATGACATATTAAAACACCAAAAGTTGCTGTTTTCAAAAATTTTCACAGAAGATATACGAGAGTGCGAAAAAAAGTTCATTGTGTGGTGTAGCATGTGCCTCAAAATTGACGATTTTAAAAGAGCTGACAAAAACGAGAACTTCGACTGTACCCCAGAAAAATAGACACAGAATAGCAAAAATGACTCCAAAATAGACGCTAAAGAATGTCGGGTTGTTGGTGTTAATCTATATTTAAGGAAAATTTTAGTGATTGTTTGGGTCGGAAATAAGAGAAGATATTGGTCTTAAAAAAAATCGGAAAATAGACATACCAATTAATTGGGATGGTAACTCACGTGGTTGGCCAAATCAGTATGGATACGTATTCAAATGCATGAAAAAACGTGGTGGAAACATAATGTCAACGGCGCGATGTGATTAAAACGTTGTTTTTAAGTTATCACATGACCTCTTTCTTGTCATTCAATTTCCTGAGTCCAACACTGAAGGACATGCTCCTATCTTCCATTGATGATATCTCATTTCCGGTTCATGCAACCACTCTGATTTTCCCTCGTAAAGATTTAGCATTTTCTTCCCAACAAATCCGTACAATTCATTTAGCGGTTATTTTGAAGCCATTTTTGGCGTTGCTGTGTCTGCATTTCTTCTGGAATATTTCATATTTTTTCATATTTTGTATTTATTTCTCAGCCATTCAAACAAGTATTATGTTATATTATAAATATGCAGTGATTTGATATTACAGGATGAGAGAGATGACCAAAAGGCCTATTGGCCAGAAACGGTCACCACCCAGCAAAACAAGTATATGTAGTTTTACAAAATCATACGAGTATCCATTTTTAGTTGCAAGTACATAAATACAAGTAACACAATGCAAGACAAAATATACAAACCAGAGTAAACGCTATACATACACTGCAATTATATCATTATTTACTTGTTTCCTAAAGTATTTAATTGTTTTAGAATACCGAATATGCTTTTTTGTAGTATTCCAAAGAATGGTACCAGATGTTCTAATTTGTTTGTAGGCAAAATTAGTCTTCATTTGTGGTATTATATAATCTTCGTAATTCCTTGTCAGATAATCGTGAAAATTGGTGTGTTTAGTGAAATATTTCTCAAATCCACTTGGTAAATTGCCCATTGAAATATTTACACATAAAGGAAGCCAATTCCAGGTAGATATCATATACATTTTATTATATTTCTTGAAAAGAGGCCCAGAATGAGAATTGTAAGAACTTACAATTATTATGGATATTATTCTTAGTGCCCTTTTTGAAGTTTAAATATTTGATCAGGGTACATTTTACAAACATTTCCCCAAGCACATATTGCGCAATTAATATAAGGCATTATAAGTGTACAATACACTGAATACATGATCTTTCTGGAACAAAGTGCTTAAGCTTACTTGTACCAAGGCCTTTGGTTATGTTTTTAGAAATACTCTCAATATGACATTTCCAGGTTAAATTTTCGTCTATAACAACTCCACCCCAAAAACTTAGCTTTACTAACCCGTTCAAAACGAATATTTTTCAATATTATGTTTTCGTTTTCCGGTCCAGGAACAAAATTTGATGTCTTATTGGTTGTACCCATAACCATAATAGTTATTTTTGCTTGCTTTGACAGATAACTTGTTCGCCTGAAACCAGTTACATACTTCTTCCAATTCTTTATTGACAAGAATAATATTATCCATAATATTAGTATTTGAGTATATGTAATAGTGGGATCGTCTGCAAATACATAGAATAAATTCCAAAAGTGACGATGTGTTTACAATATCGTTTTTGTACAAAATAAACATCAACGAACCTAAAATTGATCCCCGTGGTACACCACAAGTTAGTAATTTGAGTTCAGAGTGCACGAGTTGAACATACAGTGTGAGTCAAAAAAACCCTACATCCAGAATAAAAAATAATTAAAATAGTTAAGAATTGTTTTTGCTCAAATGTTTGATATGGTTATAAAGAAGGATAAACAGGCTTTCAGGAAACGTTTATATGGTGTCATTTGGACTTTGGAGAAAGAAGTTACGACTCTTTTGCTGAGAGACTTCAAAATCCTGTTTGGCCGATTTTGAGCCAAACAAAGATGCATCGCTTACATAAAGTAACATGGTCTTCAGCAGTGATTTGAGTACAAACATTTAATACCAAATTATTGTTGAATAGAAGATGGGAGAGTAATTGAAGGATTATAAAAATAATATCCCAGAGATTACAAAAGAAAATGCTAAGTAAAAAAAATGTTAAATTTCATAAATAAGAAACTCAAGATAGCTGGTGTAAGACCAAAGTTTACTTTGGTTCAGCAAGATTTCATGGTTTAACCTACAACGAAACTTGGGAGCAAAAGTGAAATCATAGAAAGTTTTGTATTCCGCTTGAAGTTGAAAACACCAGTGCGATAATGAATTTTAAGGTTTCATTCCGATTTATTTACAGAAAACTTCAGCTTTAGTTCTTCTTGCAATTTATGGACGCTGAGTATATTGTATTGTGCAAAATATTACCTTAAGAGTAAACAAAAATCTCTGACAGTTTCATTAGGTTCATGAACTGAGGCATATGGAGTGATTTTCAAAACCTGACCCTTTTATATTGACATGTAATTTAATTTTTGAAGATATTTTACGTATAATTTTGTTACAAAATATACCTTTTATTCAACTGATATGTTTTTGTCGGAATAAATCGCTACAATCGAAATTGCATGTGTGAATTGTCGTTGCTATAATGTGTTAATGGTAATCGTCCGGTGTCAATCTCTCCGCATTATGACTAAAATCGGCAACTGAATTTTTAGGTCTCTCCGCAAATTAACAAGTTTCTGAACCCAAAGCCCAAAAGACACCAAGTAAACAGCTTCTGATAGCCATTTTCTCTGTAAACAACCAAAGCAAACATTGAAGAAAAGTACCGTTTTAACATTTGAAGAAAAAATCTTTCTTGAATTAGGTTTTTATGGACTCACACGGTACCTGTCGTCTATTATTAAGACGACAGTAATGTTAAGACTACAATATCGGGGCCGGTTCATCGCTCTCCAGCTCTTTTTGTCCGCCATATTAACACTAACTGCATAAGGGTTTGCACTTCCGTTTAGTGCATAACGGGGGGGGGGGGGTACCCCCCCCTAATATAACGACTTTCCTAAAGCTTTTTTAGATGAAATCCACCACAGGTAAGAAGGCTTCAAGAACATCAACAAAAAGAATAAAAACTGAAGACAGTTGTTCGAGTAAAATTTAGGGACAAAACAATTGTGTACAACGCCTGAATTTGTCTTATTTTCTGTATTTATTCATTAAATCATGTTAAATGTAATATATAAATTATGAGTGAGGAGAACTGGAAAACATTAATATAAACTTGCATGGGTTGTGCAATAAGCATGACTTATCTGATTGCCTCTAGTTCTAAATGTACTAGTGTGTGACGACTTTCTGAGTACAAACATGTCAAATAATCCGTCCGCATTCAAAGACAACACAGCGACATTTGTCTTATATTCTCTGTTCTAAGAACTGGATAGAGGTTCTTTGTTAGCCTATAGAAGCAAGATTGCACACCTGTGGATGAACAATGACTTTGTGTAAGTGCTATTTCAAACCTTTCTAGCAGAGGATGTGCAAGATTGTGGACTTCTGTAAACATGTTGCAGCGAACTGAGAAGATTGTGAAATTTTGACTTGTCTTCGCTTGTTTGTTTGTAGTGCCTCATTGAATTTTGCTGTGGACAAATTCGGTTGCAAAGTTTATTTCTCTTTGCCAGTTGACAAGAGATTTCATCGAGTTGTAGACCAATCTCAACAGAAGGTGGAGAACTTTGCATAAATTGATTAAATGTTATGCTATTTCACTATAATTCGCTAGAAAGTTCTAGAATTGTATCAGAACTGCTCAATTGTTTTTGCATTTGGAAAAACAAAGGTTAAACATTTAAAATTTCCAGCAGGACATGCTTTCTTTACCAGGGACGTTCACCTTTTAACGCCACTGAGTACCTGTAAGGACATTATATAGCGAGTTACAGTTATACTTCCAGTTGTTCTCCAAGTCTACCAACTTGAGGTGTACTTGAGCTCACCCCAAACACCCAAAAACTGTGTTTCCTGACACACAATCCACCACTTCTACACAAAATGAGAAACAAGAATCAGAGACTGCTAAGATGAAGTTTAACCATGCAAGGGTACAACTTGGACATCAAACATATAAAGGCATAGGGACAAGTAATTGCCGATGCCCTTCAAGAGTCAGTAAATGCGAACTCTACAGCTACAAAGTATAGTAGCCAAAAAGTATAGAGTAAGAAAGTTTTCATGTACTCATAACTCTTTTCTTTAAGGGGGGAGTGTGCAGACTACCCTGAATATTGATTATTTTTCTGTATGGTATTAATTAAAATCATGTAAATTTAATCATCTTTGAAATTAGGAGGAGGAGAACTGGAAAATATTAATATTGAAACTTGAATGTGGGGTTTGCACTTTTATAAGAATTGCCTTATCTGATTGACCCGTTCTAAATGGACTAGTGTGTCAAGACTTCCTGAGTACAAAACATGTCAGAATATGTCCGCATTCAAAGGACAATCAGAGCACAGTGTATTATCTTCTCCGTTCTAAGGACTGGATAGAGGTTCTTGTTACCTATAGGCAGCAAGATGAACAACTGTTGATGAAAACAATAGACTTTGTGTGTTTATGTGTAATGCTATGTCAAAAACACTTCGAGGCAGAGGATGGCAAGATTGTGGACTCTTTAAACATGTTCCGCGAATGAGAGATTTGTGAAAATTGACTTGTCTGTGGCTTGTTGTTATTGCCTCATTGGGAAATTTGCTTGGGACACATTTCTGTTGCAAGTTTATGTCTTGCCAGTGAACAAGAGATTCATCGAGTGTAAGACCTCTAAAACAGAAGGTGGAGAACTTGCATAACATTTGATTAAAATGTATGGTATTTCTTTACTTCTAGAAAAGTGCGAGAGAGAAGTCGAACCTGCCTCATTTTTGCCCCTTTGGAAAAAAAGGTTAACATTAAAATTCCAGCAGGACATTGCTTCTTTACCAGGTGAACGGTTCACTTAAAGCATGAAGTACCTGTAAGGACATTATATAGCGAGTTGCAGTTATACTTCCAGTTGTTCTCCAAAGTCTACAACTTGAGGTGTACTTGAGCTCACCTAAACACCCAGTAGTTGTGTATACTGACCACAAACCACTCACTTTTCACACCAAAAACTGAGAAGAAAACAAGAATCAGAGGGGACTGCTAAGAGGAGTTTAAAATGCAAGGGACAAATTGGACATCAAAAAATATTGAAAGGCGTGGTAGGACAAAGTAATTGCCGATGCCCTTTCCAGAGTCAGTTAATGCGAAACTCTCACGCTCCAAATGTATAGGAGCCAAAAAAGTTATGAAGTAATAGAAAGTTTCATTTGTACATCAAACTTTGTCTTTAAGGGGGGAGGGTGACAGACTCATGAATATTGTATTAGTCTTATGTATTAATTAATTAAACATGTTAAAATAATCATATAAAATTTGAGTGAGGAGAACTGGAAAAATATTAATATGAAAAACTTGCAATGTGTTGGCCATAAGCATGACTTACTCTGATTGGACCTAGTTCTAAGGATAGTGTGTGAAAGACTTCCTAAGTACAAATGGTCAGAATATGTCCGATTCAAAGGAACAATCAGAGCCCCCCCCCCCCCACAGGTATTATCTTCTCCGTTCTAGGAGGGACGGATAGAGGTCTTGTACAGTAGGAAGAAAGATGAACCTGTTGATAAACAATAGACTTTGTGTAATGCTATGTCAAAACAACTTCGAGCAGAGGATGTGGAAGATTGTGGGACTTCCTTAAAAACATGTTTCGCGACTGAGGATTGTGAATTGACTCTTCGCTTGTTTTGTATGAATTATGGGAAAAATTGGCTGGGACAATTTCTGTATGCAAGTGATTTCTCTTCCAGTTGACAAGAAGGAATTTCATCGGGTGTAGACCTCTCAAACAGAAGGGGAGAACGTTTGCCATAACAGTTTGATTTAAAATGTTATGTTTTTCAATTACATTCTGAGTTGCTTAGAATTGTCAGCAGCGCGTCATTTTTTTGCTTGGAAAACAAACCGGTTAACATTAAAATTCAGCAGACATGCTTCTTACCAGTGGGCGTTCACCTTTAAACGCACAGTACCTGTATGGACATTATATAAGCGAGTTGGCATTTATATTTCCAGGTGCTCTCCAGTATACAACTTCACAAATAAATCGGACGGTCTAGACAAAAAGGACTTTTGCAATTTCGCCGAAAACTATTGAACTTACCAGCAGCATTGTGGACGCCCCAAGCGGTATATGTGGACCTTATTCTACAGAGACTGGTGCGCATGGCCTTTCCCAACGAGGAACTGTGAACTTAAAATAAATAAATGAGGATGTTGGTGGGTTAATTTGATTTTTAAGTAGGTAATAAATATACTAAATTTGTGGCATTGTTAATTGTATGATGATCGATTCATTTGATGTAATATTAACATCATTGTTTGAATTACTCTTGGGTCAAGTCAACTTTTACAAGATATTCATGTGAATTTTGTTTTATGAAAACCACGGAGGTTACTTTTCTGATCTTGAGTACACGTCTTCGTAACAATTGCTTAATTTGCGTCAAATGTGCGAAAAAGACACTAATCGTTCTGCATTTCTACGGCACTAACTCTAAAACTTTTCGCTGAGTGCGTTAATGGTAAGATGAACTAACTTTAAAATATTAACCACAAAATTAGGAAAGTCTAGTGCCAATTTTACTACTTGTTAGGTTGACTTGTAATTTACCATAAGGTTCATACAGTAAAACCGCTATACGATGGATAAAAAAATGAGACACCACTCGGGCCCTACGTACTTTCCAAGCTGTTTTAATTGTACGTTGTGAGTCACTAGTGTATGCATTATGAAAATCAGAATCCACATAACTCATTAAGATTTTTAATTTGTCATGGGCACTTCCGTTCGTGCATAAGGGGGCTCCTTGGTGACCCATGTTAAATAACGCAAAAAACGACGCGATGATTTGAATTTGTTTGGCACCAAGCAAAAGGCCCAACTAAAAGTAGACCAAATATCAACTAAAAATAAAAATCAGAGAGATTGCACCGTTAAAAAACGCGGCCGAAAAACAAAAAAATGGAGTCCCTAGGAACCCCCCCGCCTTATTGCAGTAAGTGTTCAGAAAACGTGACCAATCTAATCAAACCGGTTTTTCGAAGCGCTGGATGGCCATTCTTTGAGAAACCACCAATGTTGGCATTAAGTACGTAAGGACTGCTGGTACAATTTATTTGGATTTATAATACTTTTTGGGAAGTGGCAATAGCTAGACGATAACTCCACACGCAGCCGCGCGCGAAGTGGAGTAGCCTGGCTAAAACTAACACGGGGATCCGTTCTGGCTCATTCGAGTCCACGGGGTAAGGTGTATTCTAGCCGGGCTGATATGTTTCAGTTGTTAGCTTATGGACCCATCTTTTTCACATCCATGCGGGGACAAGGACTATGAATAGTAAAGAACAATATATACAGATGTTGGAATCTTAAAAAGGAATTTTAGTATGGGAATAACAGCCCCAATTTTGGAAAAAAAAATAGATTTGATGAGTCACGCTTGAGGTTATGATTTGCTTCGGGGTACCTATTCAGGTTAAACATGACGTTTACGACCTAGCATTGGAAAAAAAACAACGATCTATCGTCAGCGTACGTCGGTTTTTGAATACGTAGGGAAAAAGTAAATTTGTTACGTTAGACATAATAAAACGGGCTTTGAGGAAAAAAATAATAGCACTTGGAAGAGGGTCATATAAAGACCTTGATTTAAGCTAGTCGGAATTTATATATATCGGTCGCACCCGAAGAGCAAACTTGAGATCTGATGTAATGACACGTGACCTGGACCGAAACGTGAACCAAAAGATCATCTCTACCGTTTTATACTCAATACGGACAAAAGCAGCAGCATTCTGTATCTCCGTAGTCACAGCGTAATCGATCCAAGATGTGAGACTATTACATTGGTTCTGGAGGGAGGGTAGGACCACGGATCTGCTCGATTGGGCCTAGTAGGGATTTTCAAAACGAGTAATTGTAAATGCTACATGCATTCACTTATGGCAGTCTCGGTCCCAGTGACATTAACACTTCATCTCTTGAACCTTTGTTCAAAAGATCTAGTAATATCATAAATTAAGAAACAAAGACGAGTCCAACAAAGGACAAATTCTGATTGTAGTTGGACCTATTTGTGAAATGATAAAAAAACAAATTGAGTTTTTGTATCACTATATTGTTAATGAATATATGGAAAGGCATCAATCATAATGATCAACCTTTATTGGGAAACAAAGACATTAGTGTCATGTTTATTTTGATACTCTGTAATTCTTTGAAGTAGAAATCAATGCATGAACACAACTTCGTTTACCATATCCTTTTTAACGGGAAAGTCTTATCTGGTGCAAAGGCCAAATCACTATTGTGTAGTAAGACCTGTATACCTTGTGCAACAAAAGTTGTGCCGGTTTACCACAATGAAATATATCTGCTTGTGACATAGGTTTCCAGGCTATCAGTGTTAATATTCTTAACATAAATAACAATTGTAATTTGTACCACAGTGTACATTATACATTGGAAGATTATTTGAAGTAAAATTGGCTATGAAGTCATTCTACAGTTAATTCATCAAGCAAAATTTGCAATCGGACCAAACCAATCAGAAAAACTGTTAATAGCTACCTTTAGGTAGGACTAGTCTCATTTAGTGCAATCAGGGAATGTCACTATCACAAGTGGTGCAAGTAGGGTATGGATATATCACTGACCATGGCATGCAGGGGAACTAAAGACTCTTGAAGTCAACAGGGCGTATCAGAAAATCAGCTGAAAGTTGTAAACAATGTAATGGGCTGTTATACACACAAATAGAACGAGTACCATGCATGAGGTGTGGTAATTCAGGATTAATATTCGACTGAAGAAGAAAAAAATATGAAGTCACCATCAATATGCTTTGTTAAATACTGTGCAAACCTCAAAACTCCAGAAACTTCCCCGCAAAAGTAATCTCTATTCAAACATTAATACACTTTGAACATTACGCGCCATGGCTACGAGCTATGCGCCGCTGTAGCCATGCGCACCACACTCTAATATCAAAAACAGCCCTATTATAATAGGGGGGTGATCTCGGACCATAAGTTTTTAAATACGTGTGTGAAACTAATTGTAAGTGGCAGTGTGAGTGGGAAACATGCCCTTATTTTTTTTGATGTGGTCATTTTACCCCCGGACATGGCTATTGAAGTTTTACAGATTTGGTCTATTTGCGCATTGTTTAAACATAGGGTTTTTTGTAGCTTATACAGATTCGTGTGGACTTAATTCAAAATGATATTTGGAATTCTTTTTTTACCAAACTTTCAGGAGAATGTAAAAATGATTGCAATAGGATGACTTTTGCCTCATAAGTCACATGTGAAGACTGTTGACATTTTTGTTACCCCCCCCCCAAGCAATGGAGAAATGCTTATACATGGATAGTAGCATTAAGCTGTGACTCCAAATCCAAAATGCCCAAAATGGCTGCACGAACTCCAAAAAGAAAAAGTGTGCCTCAAAATGATTTTATGCATTTTTTGTATCTTTTTACAATTTCCAGACAGGGGGAACCCCCATGGGGGGGGAGGGGGTAAATGAATAGGGATAGTGGATTGTGCCCTCCTGCGATATACCCAGGTTTCGCGGCTATGGCCTAGTTTATGGAAATAGGATGTAGGCTTTGGTGGACTTTGTTGTGCAATGCGAACCTTGTTACATTTACTCAACCCAAATGACAGACTCACGGGAGCACCCAACAGGATTCGGATGGGATTACTGCATGGGTAGCCCCTCTTGTGCATCCTTCTAAATATTCGAGTCGGCTGCATCGATCTAAAATTTTTTGACAAGGGGGATGATACATTTCCGCACCCTATGACAAAACTAGAGAAATAAAATAGTATTTTTAATTGAATTTTATGGTTAGTAGGGGCTTGTTTTCTCCTACAATATGTCCTTTAGCATGCAGGTTCGGCTACCCTCCTGTAGAGAAAACGAAGGACAAAAATATTGAACCCTTTGTAAGGCAAACAGATGTCAGGACATCCACACGTATTGTTTCGGCCACCTGCGCGGTTTAAGCTGGTGTAATTTTGATTCCAATGTGGCTCTATAACCTCCGGGGATTGGGGGGGGGGACACTTCCATCTTGGAAGCCACGCGTATGTTAAAGGACGTAAGACCCCCGTTTTCAGCATCCTTGTCACCCAAGAGACCCAGTTTTTTAATTTTCCCCAAAGACCCCTATTTGTGACATTTTTACCATGTCGCTAAGACCCCTATTTTGGGGGAACAATTTCTCCAAAAAGTACACAATTTTTAGAAAATTTTGCAAAAATCTGTCACTCGGAAAGTACCTATTTAGGCGGGCAATTGGCTGTCCTCTCACCCCAAGACCCTTTTCAGTTCCTCCTGTCACCGAATGCACGGGTATGGACGAAGCGCCGGAAGACATACACCAATCCATTTATTGTGAGTGCCACCGGCTATCACCTAGCACAAATTAACCATTATGTTAGTTTTAGCAGGATTTAATGCACATCATTCTAAAAAATCTGCTAACTTGATACCCTATATTATATGCGATAAGAGAAAGAAACTAGGTTAGGTTAAAACCCATGTTGAAAAGTGGAGGGGCAAGGTGGACTTTTTTACTGGGGGTTGTTGCCCCGAATACCAAGTACTCCCTTCCCTCCCATAATTTCCAGCCTAGCCTTTGCAGTGAGATGAAGTTAATACGTGATCGATATATATTATTTCACTATCATACATTGATGCCATCTTGGCACTAGCAAGCTTTTTAAAAGGTCCCAGGGGCGGAAATCCCTATTGTGAAGAGTGACAGGTATGTGCCTACCGGCCGTCAAAAGTAAGGGTCTTCCAGGACTTAATGAATGTTATTTAAAAGGAGCGGTCATTCAGTAATAAGCCTCAGAAAAAAGGGGCACAATGGGCAAAAATAACAAATATTAAGGGTTAAGTCGGTAGGAATTTTCGAAGATTAGGCACGTTAAGGTAAATTTCAATGAAATTGGCAGGAACTGGTGAACAAAGGTTTTATTTACACAAGCTATTTGGTTTGCAGAGGAAATGGAAAAAAAAAAAAAAAATAGAGTCACGTTTAAGCCGAGAAAAATAGGAAAAAATGGTTCCGTATCCTTCGATTTCAAATTTTTCAAAAAAGGTATTGGGTAATACTGGTAAAATGATAGGCCTGTAACATATAAAAAATGGGGGGTTCATGCGGGCACAGCTGGTTCAAAAAAAAAGGGGGTCTTCGATAGGTCACATGACTGCCTTACCCCAAGATAGGAGAAATTAAGTATAACACATCACCGTCATGGGATGAAGAAGCAGAAATAGTTTTGTCATATGTGACATGAAACTTACGTATATTAGTATTGTAAAGTGGCATGCCTGTTTTTTCCAGGGTGAAGGGGCCCGGGTGGGGTGGGGAGGCAATCATATGATGAAATGACATATTTTGGCCCTATTGCCATGCGGGCCTATATTGTGGGTTTTTCTTGGATAAAAAAACGGGCCCTTCAGGTGGCAAAGTAAAATTGGGTCCAGTTTTCTCTTTATCTAAAAGCATCCCGCCATTTGCTTTCGAATGGTTATTTTTTGGACCAAATGAGGAGGCAATGTTTTTACTAATTTGGCTAATTATTTGCTTACTCAGTGACCCAGAATGGGATGAGAATGTCAAGATCATGGAAATTAGGGATCAATATATTTGAAAAATAAGGGAGCGTCGGGGGTCATTGGGGGCAAGCGGGCAAAATAATACGGAGTTTCGACAGGAATATGATGCATGCCCAGATGTGTTAGTGCCAAACTCCTACCCTTACCCCGAGTTGAAGAGGAAAAATTAAAATTGTTGGAAAGTATTAGGGCGGTGCTTCCCTACCCCAGCAAGGATAGTTGTGGAAATGATTTTTCTTCTTTTAGGAGCAAAAACCAGTCTGGGCTTTTTACAAATTAAAAGCATATTTCATCAATACTTTATTATAACAACTTGCAAGTTTGCCCAAATGTTATGACGTCATTAGAGACATCATAGGACATCATGGGGTATTAATGGCACAGATAAGCTATAAAGGCAATAGAAAACTACTCTCAGTTAGACAGCTTGATAAAAACATGTTGTCGGAATTATATGATTTAGTAATGAAGAAATATAGCATAGAAAGACTATGAGTTAACAATTGACACTGGTCTTATATTGCAAAATAGCTCAAAAACTTGCTTCTTTCAGGACCCATGTCCAGGGGGTAAAATACCAATCAGATGAAACAAAGGCCATTTTCCCCACTCAACCAATGCCACCACAAAATTTCCACAAGTTAAAATAAGATCTCACAAAACGGTTCAGAGATTATTATACACCCCAAAAGCCATTGCACTCCTGGATTTCGGGTCAGGTTTGCAAAATCAATTAATGGTCACGCTCCCTTGCCACCTGTGGTGGAAATGAATTAAAAAAAATATATATACATGCCTACTCTTGCCTCTAAAGGGCATTTCGGTGATCCGCACTTCTGTGTTATCATTTTTCACTAGATAGTCCTTGAGAAAAACTATTCACAACGTTAGGTGATCCTGAACTTGAGGTTTTGTGTTATGAGCAGATGCTCGATTCCCGGGCCCTAGGCCATGTACTATAATGTCTGTCGTTTCCGGACAGAAGGAAAATAAAAAAACATTTCCGAATTTCTTACAGATACGACCGAATTTCCACGGGATACTAATTTAAAAATGTCCAGATGATATAAAAATCTCAGCCTTTTTGAGGTAAGTCGGGGGGGACGAGTTGTGGATCACGAATTGCCCTTTTAAACAGGCATATTAAGGGTCAAGCTCATCTTTCACGCAGAGAGTTAGGCGAGGCGCTTCGAAAATGGCTTTTCGCGCCAGAATGAATGAAAAATAAAGTCTTGCTCGTAATTTAAAAAAGCACGTGCGAAGACTAGTGTCACTCGACGTCTGCGTTGTGATGAAATGAACCCAACATAAACTTTTAATTTTTGTGGCGATGTTAAAGATATTAATCTGTAAATAATGCATTTATGCTATGTGTCTAGGCTATTATGGGGGTATATATCTTTCAGCTATAATTGAAGAAATATCTAAACAATTGCACTCGCAATAATATATAGATAAAAGGTCTTAATCATGTAGAAATTTGTCAAACGTTAAACATACAAATCCTTTCAAATAATGTTACCATAAAAATACGGCCTTAATTGTTAAATACTCTGAGCGACACATCTCTCCTGCATGCTCAACCATATTAATTATTTTGATACTTTGAAGACATACACGTGGGCCTGAGCAGTGTTTCAAAATAGCTAAATAAATAATTGACATTATCGTTAAACTGTTAAGGAAGATCACGATTGAATTGACAACTATGTGTACTGGAACACGAACTGTTTGCTTGGAAGTCACGCTAGAATTGCGTTGAACATCTCTACTTGAAAGAAATTTTCTACCAAAATCTCATGCTGTTTTTGGAAATACTGTCTTCCCAGGTGGGGGGGGGGGGTGGGGGGGGGGGGTGAGGTGGAGATGATTCCAGGGGATTCCAGCCACCTTCGTTGATTCATTCTCACTAGCTATTGAGATGATATGCATATTTTCCACTCCACACTGTAAAAAATACTGTAAATTTTACAGGAAATTCAGGCAGCAATTCTGCCAACAATTGCCCTAAAAATTACAGTATACTGTAAAAAAATTTAATTTAATCACAACTATAAAAACATATATTTGGTGAATTATTATAAGAATTTTTTTATTGTACATTGTGGAAGAAAAAAAAAGCACTGAACAACACCTACTTTGTAGGGCCTATCACAATTTTTACGTTGCTTCTACTGTAAAATTTACAGTTTGGTTGTAAAATATATTGCATCAAATTGTAAAATATACAGTAAATTTGAACGAAAACCTGTATTTTATGGATTTGTTTGGCAGACATTGCTGCCAATTATTTTCCTGTAAAATTACAGTAGTTTTTTGCCTGTCATTTAGTACTTAATCGTATAATTGAAAATTCATATTGTGTATAATAATGTTTGTGAGCTTCCTTATGAAGTCGAATAAGGCTCCACGTTTAAATTGGGGAGTCATTATATGCCTGGAAACTGAACATAACTTTTATACATATTTGCTTTATTTCCAAATTACAGTCAATACTTAAGTTTTTTAACATTATTTTACTGTAAATTACGGCTGTAATTTTTTTACAGTACAGCTTATATAATTTGTATCCTCTTTTTCTATATATAATTCCTGACGGTCCCGTTCGCTACGACAAACTATGAAAAATAAATGGAATAGGCTGGTAGCAAGTAGCAAAAAGCGCCGTCATCACTACGGTCGAACAAAAACTGGAACATAAGTTTCTGGCTGTGGTTCATGAATCTGTAACAAACAAAACAGAATGTCAACGAAACTCACTTACCAATAATATTTTATACAAATTTTGTTATAGGGTTTTCTTAAGAGTTTTAAATAACTTAAGGGCACTATCAGTGATTTGCTAAATCAAAAAATAAAAAAAATCATAAAAAAAACAGATCTTTGCATGTCTGTAACAATTAAGTACAGGTAGCCTAACATACCCTGCAAATGATAAGACCAGAAGCAACCTAAATAAGGATAAAATTTGATATTTTAGTCATTACTGTCCGTACGAACACTACGTAAGTGAGTGAGTGAGTTTTAAAATTTAGCGACAACTCAACACAATTGTGTCATATCGTGTCATTAAGATAAAAATCATAAATATTATATATCAATATACGACGCAATATTAAATCTTCATTTCATTCAATTCAAATTACAATTATAAAAAAGATACACATCATACACTGATGAACCAGATCATCACCCATCCATGTATCAAACAAGATAAACCAATTAATTGCAACAATACACATAGAAAACACGCATCTACAAAAAAAAGCTTCAAAGATATACTGATAAATTTATAATAATAATTATACACATCATACACTGATGACAAAGTTCATCACTCCTCCATGTATCAATCAAAAATTTCAACTTCAAATACTAATAATCAACAATCATATCAGAACACGTAAACATGATGTTATATGGCCTCCATTTTTCTGATTAAACTTTTAAAAATATAATTTTCTCAATTTTATTTGAGAAAAGATTTCTCATGGGAAAAGCACTTTGTTTACTATAAAAGAGAGAAAAGGGGGTTCCCAAGAGTTGTTTTGCTAAGTGCACCTGTTTAGATTGCACAATAGGGGAAATGGGGAATTCCCCAAGGATGCTAACTTAGAAGCTTGTTTATGCTTTAAAAGATCAAAACATTGCAAGATCTGGGAATTCCCCCATAGAGTTATATATATGAAGTGATGTAATTCGGGTGATGAATTCCGATTGGTCAGCTAGTGTAAGGTTATGTTTATGCATAAGAATGATGTAATGATTATTGTTAGAAAGGGGAATCTATCTGTGAGTAGTTAAATACTATCACTGGAAGGACTCTCTGCCAGCATCCACTACTAACAAGTAGCTAGCTAGAAGATAGCTAGTTTTACTCTGCATTAAGGAGCAGACATCAAGTACCTAGTGCCAGGATATATAATTCCATGTGAGCAAAGTTGCTGTAATTATTCTACTGTCGTCTTTGAAGCCCAAAAGTGCTGGGAATCAAAATAAGATTCCAAATTATGGACAGATAGAAATCATGGTGATTATCTTGGATTGATATACTGTGGATTATGTCGTCGAGGGACTTAATTTAACCTTGTCGTCTTGAACTGCTGGACAAAAGTTATCTTCAGGACTGAGAAGATTTCCATGGAATATACTACCTGAAGAGTTAAATTATGTGAACTTTGCATACTGTCATTTTGGAGTCTTCGTGTGAGGACATATCATCGGTGAACTGGCAACGCCTTCAACATAGGAGACTAGAACTCTTTATAAGTATCAATCTTAAATATAGTGTGTAATTTTTATGTAATTTTGTTTGGACATTACCAAATTCTTGAACCAAATCAAGTAAATTATTAAAACTGTTTATTATATATTTAATTTAGATCATTTGTGCACAAGGCTATTATTTGTGTTTGAAAGGTATTCTGACCTGTGACGTCTACGAGACGTCATAACAATGAGATCCCATTTTAAAAAAACAGATAAATCAAGTCAATAATATAATTCCCGTAAGTGAATGGAGATTCATATCTTTGAACACCCCCCCCCCCCACCACCCCGTGCCGTTTCAGCCTTTCTGCAGTTGAAAAAAGTAACGTATGAGGATTATGTACAGACTTATCCTCATTTTAAGCTGACACTGGCACAAAAGGTATCTCGGCATGTTTTTGCGATCAGTATTGTGCCAAAGTCAGATCATTTTGAAAGCTTTTAGAAAAAAAAAAAAAAATAAAATTTGTTGCTTAGGTTCTTGCTCTTTCATTTAACACCACGCTTGTAAAAAAGTGTGCAAAAATGGCTGAGATAGAGTGCCCGAAAGACGCAAACCCCAAATCAAAAGTTGCAGTTTTTGGATTTTTCAATGGTCACTGTGTGGTACAACGCAATAATACGTGTGTATTGATTTTACACAGAGAGGTTTCCGAACGAATGAGCGAGAAAGCCTACTTGCAATATTGATTGTGGTCCGCGTGTTCGTGTCCCAGTACACTGCAATGCCCATTGAAAAATCCAAAAACTGCAACTTTTGGTTTTGGGGGTTTGCGTCTTTCGGGCGTTCTATCTCAGTCATTTCTGCACGCTTTTTTACAAGCCAGGTATTAAATGAAAGAGCAAGACATAGGCAACAAAATGTATATTTCGAAAACTTTCAAAATGGTCTGACTTTGGCACAATACTGATCGAAAAACATGCCGAGATACTTTTTGTCCCAGGTGTATTTCTGCAAATTTCAAATATCTTGACTCTTTCGGGTGAATCACTGATAGTGTCTTTAAACAGTAAACATCGTAAAACGAATATAGCCAATTTTCGGCAATTGATGCAAACACTGGATTCAGACACCAAGGTCAGCAGACGTATTGAAGCTCAACATTTACCCTCTCTTTTCTCTATTAAAATATTTTGATTTTTTGAATGCATAATACACACTTTCAGTTACTATAATTACGAATTTTCCTTTTAGGCAGCTTTCGGAGTTTATAATTCTCTCCAAGAGGCAATGAACATGCAACATCCATCCGGGCATGCACCAGGCCTATAACTCCTGTTGGGGTATAATACCTCAACTTGAAAAGCAGTGGTGCGTGGAGTTAGAAATACACATATTCTCCAAAAGTGTATTTCACGCGGTTAATTCAAGGAGTTTTTAATAGGGAGATGCATGTAAAATAATGAAGATAAACGGCTTACTTGGGCGAAGTCACAATCTTTCGTGAGGGACGCAGCCAGAGTACTACACGCAATCCAATAGACCTGCTGGATTTATATAGTACCACGGCTCTATGTGTTGATCGTATCCCTTGTTTGTTTCTGGATGACACAAGACTAGCCACAGAAAACCACAACTCACACTTTTTGGGAATTGGTCGCACATGCATCTGATGCGATCAGCTGTTGCAGGTGCATCTAGTCGAAAGATTGAAGTAATACCAGCGTCAGATCTGGCTGAGTAGATGGCATCCTTATAGCCAGAAAGACGGACGTTGCAAGGGTTAAAGCTGGCTCACCGATGGCCTGAGAAATAAAGTCAAAGAATCTCTTTCAACACATGCGTTTTCATATTACTCATTACAATAAGGGATAAAAAATTGGTTAATTTGCAAAGTAATCATCATTGAATACGACGAGACAGGTACATGGTCTCGATGGTTTAATATAGATCATCGGACTATGCAAATCATTGGTAACACACTATGTTGTTACGACACTAAGAATTTGACTGCTAACGAAAAAATGCAGTACAAAAGTGCGAAACGTTGGCTTTAAACTTAAAAATGCATGGTTGTCCAAACTCAACATAATAGTCTAGGAGCCATCAATCGTATCTCGCTTTAAAAAAGGTTTGACATTACAGCCTCTGCCTTAAAAATGTTGGCCCTTCATACCTGCATAGTGTAATGTTGGGGGGGGGGGGTATGAAAAGTGATGTTGGATTAAATGAGCCTCTTGCGAAAAAATAAAAACCAAGATGCGTCCAAAATGGTCGCCCTTTTTTCCCTAAAGCATTTTTTGCATTTTAACTTTGATTGAAAATTAGGTCAAAAGGTGTTTTTTAGCATTTTTGAAAAAAATGTTGTCTTTTCTTTTTATATTTGTATTTTCTTTATAGGTCAACAACATTATCCAATGTATTCGTATTTTCCACAAATTTGACCGATATCATACGCCGATGGCATAAGATATCAGCGCATTCGATATACAAAATCAAGTATTACGTATTTAAAACAAAGTTAATAAAGAGTTATTTGAGATTTAGCTTTTTTAGTGCACTCTATAAACTATAAGATTAAGGCCTTGTACAAAGCTAGAGAGTTGAAAATGATATTACAGGACATTGTGCAGTGGTGAATGAATATATGAATGAATGAATGAATGAATAATGAATGAATGAAGAATGGAAAATGAATAAATGTTGATGCTTTTTAATTTTTCTTTAACTACTACCTTTATTCACACACACATGAAAGAGAACAAACATCAAAAAATACCTACAGACATATTAAAACTGACATACCAGTGAAAGATGTGTTAGGTCTACATTCAAAATCCTACAGGTACATTCATATATGGGCACCCGCACAGGGGCTAAAGATTAAAACATGACCAACAACAATCCCAAAACAACCCAGGCGCCACAGAGATCACTTAAACAACAACCTTATGAAAAATCTAAAATGTCCAGGCAAACCAGAAATGTTGTTTATGCTTGGATGAAGGGGGTATCCATTAATAAAAAAAAATCCCAAATGGCCAAAATGGCCGAGCCCCTACATTATTGCATCAAATGCTTAAAAGCTATCCTGACCCTAATTAAAGGAACTCCCATTTATGATAATGGACTGTTAGTTTTATTTTTTAGAACATTATTCCTTCCAGTTTGAGTACATAATCAATAGTGTGGAGAAAAAGTATTTTAATACTAGACGCAATTTTCCCGAACCAACGTAGGTGGCGTTGCTCACGACTAGGGCTTTGGCGGAACACTTTAACTACTTTCGTAGGAAGACCAGGTACCGACCTAAAACGCCCCAGATATGCTATGATTAGCCATCATGTTAACATTGTATCGCATGAAAGAACTCGCCTTATAATGGTTTCAACCAGGGTTGGAAACGGCTGAAACAACGAAACAGCATTCATCTTAGCCAAAAAAGTGGAATTTTTTATGATTTTTATTTAATGCCGCCGCCCCGTTACGTCACGATAAGCCATCAGAGGGGGGGAAGGATGATATCGGGGGGGGGGGAAGACAAATGATCACATGATTATCCGTCTTCGAAAGCTCGGGATGCCCGGGAAACGTCACCCAAAGAATCTTGTTCTCTTCAAATTGATACCAAATTGACTGATTTGGAGTACATTGTGTTAGATTTACAATCGAATCATTTTCACTACGCAAAGGTTAAATTTAGAATGTTTGACGTTCTGTTTTAATTAGGTAAGCTTTAACCATTATATTTTTCAAACATAACAATCACAATCCCACCTATCGGAGTGGCTAAGTTCCGCTCCACTAATAACTTTGTCCCATAGCCGTAACAGTAAATCTAAGCTTATTATAAATCCAACTCCCTGTCCACCTGCGCTTGCGTGTCGTATAATTTCATTCAATTTAGGATCACATTAAGGAATTCCGTGACGTAGTAAATTTCCGAAGTTCAGCCGAAGATCACGATTTTCCGAAGTTGGTCGATGTTTCATCATCAGCTGTGTTTACCATCGGCGCATGGCCAACGGGACTGTATTAAAAACCGTGTACACTGCCGAATTCAACTCTACAAGGGGGCATTTTTCCATTTCTCTCCATTTCTTCGGTCCGTCATTTATACCAGGATATATTTTGAGTCGCCGTGCCTGAATAAATCATCGGTCTCTGCGCAGACCTTGGGTATTGGAGTTATCGGAGAGATAAAAAGCATTTTTTTTATGCTAATACCTTTTGATTCGAAAATTAGGTCAAAACGGTGTTTTTTAGCCTTTTTTTTAAAAAAAATGACTTTTTTTTATTTGTATGTTCTTTAATAAGGTCAAACCATTATACCAATGTATTACATAGTTCCACCAGTTTTGACCTGATATCATACGCAAGATGGCATAAATATCAGAGCATTCAGATATACCAAAATCCAGTTATTTACGTATTTAAACAAAGTTAATAAAGCGTATTTGGATTTAAAGCTTTTTTAGTGCACTCTATACACCTTATATACAGATTAATTCCTTGAACAAGCAGAGTTTGACAACTGATGAACATGACATTGTGGCGTGGTGACTGAATATATGAATGATGAAGAATGACTAAATGTGATGAATGAATGAGCCAATTGACATATGTTAGTGCTTTTTAATTTTTTCTTTAACTACTACCTTTTATTCACACACACATGAAAAGAACAAACACAAAAATAAACATACAGACATATTAAAAATGACATCCCAGTGAAAGCTGTGTTTAGGTCTACATTCAAAATCCTACAGGTACATACATATCCGGATGAAAGAATGGGGCACCCGCACAGGGGCTAAAGATTGACCGACCACAACATATCCCCCAAAACACCCAGGCGCCGAGATCACTTAAAAAACCCTTATGACCGCTCTCAATGCCCCATGCAAAAGAAAGTTTGTATTATATTATGCTTGGATGACTGGGGGTATCATTAATAAGAAAAAATCCCAAATGCCAAACTGTCCGAGCCCTACAATTATTGCTCAATGGTAAGCTATCCTGACCCTAATAAAGGACTCCCTTTAAGATATGACTGTTAGTTTATTTTTGAAGCAATTATTCCTTCCAGTTTTTGATGAGCGATATCAATATTGTGGAGAAGGATTTGCACTAGACGCATTGTTCCCGGAACCACCGTATGTGGCGTTGCTCAGACGAGGGCTTTGCGCGAACCTTGAAAAATACTTTCGTAAGAATACCAGTAACCGACCTAAACGCCCCAGATATCTATGAATGTGCCCTCATTTTAACATTGTATCGCATGGAACGCCTTAGGAATGGTTTCAACAGGTTGGAAACCTGAAAACCATACGAAACAGCATTCATCTGCCAAAAATAGTGAATTTTATATTATTTTATTAAATATGCCCCGTGACGTCACGATAAGCATCAAGGGGGGAAGGATGAGCATCGGGGGGGGGGGGCAGGACAATGATCACATGATTTAAGCCGTCTTCGAAAAGCCATTCCTTATGCGCGGGAACTGCACCCAAAGAATCTTTTCTCTTCAAAATGGATACCAAATTTGACTGGTTTGGAGTAATTGTTTAGGTTTTACAATCGAATCATTTTTTCAACTATACTCAAAGTGTAAATTTAAATGTTTGACAACGTTTTGGTTTAATGGTAGCGTTTACCATTATAGTTTCAAACATAACATCACCATCCCACCTAGCGTAGTGGATTAAGTTCTCCTCCACTTAACTTGGCCCATAGCCCGTAACGTTAATTCAAAGCGCATTATAAATCCACTCCTTTCCACTGCGCTTGCGTGTCGATAATTAATTCCATATTAGGATCACAGTTAGGGGGATTCCGTGACGTAGTCAATTCGAAGTTCGCCGAACACAACGATTTTCCGAAGTTGGCTCGATGTTTCACCAGCTGTGTTTCACAAACATCGCGATGGCCCGGTTGACTGTATTAAGAACCGTGTACACTGCCGAAATCAACTCTACAAATGGGCATTTCCATTTCTTCGGGTCACCGCATTCGTACATGACTAAATTTTTGAGCGCCGTGTCCTGATAATAATCTTTCTTTAGCAGACCTTTGGGTATTGGAGTTAACGGGCGATAATGCCAAAGAGTTTTGTGACCGGTA
Source organism: Ophioderma brevispina (assembly GCA_023653785.1). Lineage (NCBI taxonomy): Eukaryota > Metazoa > Echinodermata > Ophiuroidea > Amphilepidida > Ophiodermatidae > Ophioderma > Ophioderma brevispina. The sequence goes on from JAMKCH010001861.1 coordinate 57,153, forward strand.
CTCTTCTTTCAAGGATTCAGAGCCTGAATTCAATTCATATGCCAAGCTTGTGAATGCCATTGCCGGGCCTGGATGGTCACGATTGTACAACCGTAGGCTACGGAGATTTGTACTGCTGAATATCATCACTTACTGTGATTTTTTTTTTTAATTATTGCATTTAATACGCAAAAAATGGTAGGCTATCTAGGTGTACTGGCCAACACGCCACTGAGTCCTTGACCGTATACTACTGGTGTCTTTGTTATCGGTTTTCGTCGTAGACAGCATCGCGTAATCGGCTGCATTTCACCACTTCACGATCCATGTGGCTTCTTGCCAGGACTGAAGAGGTTGGCCAGTGGTAGCACAAGCGCCGTCCATGGTCCTGCACATAAAAGTCACACAGCAAAGAGCTCCTTATGGTCCCCTCCCCAACAATTCTGCAGCCTTGAGCGAGTTGAGGGAATAACTACAGGATATGGTTTGCAGAATTCGCTGGGGGGGGGTGGGGGACTATGGAACTCTTGTTGTGACATAAGCCGTTTATCACTCCTATCTATTTGGATAAGCAATAACCGCTGTGGCACTTCTATCGCAAAGCCGTTGAGTCATCATGTTATTCCGCACATGTATAGCGCTACAACGCGTTGTGACAAGTACGCATTGCAAAAAAGTTTCAGTTGCCGCCGAAAATTTCATAACGCATTGCACTTTCCTCAAACACATTGCTACAATAGAAATGAGAAAATGAGATGGTTGGCCAAATAGAATTTCTTCTGTGACGTTTGTAACAAAATTCAAATTCCAACCCACAATTGGGATTAGCACCGCTTTGGTGACAACAATTTGCGAGCCATCACAACACGATGCAAGCTTCACATCCCATTGTGGGCGCCAACACGGTTTGGATCTAACCCCACCCCTCCGTTCCACCAAGCTACATCACGTAGCACTTTACAGAACTCATACGGCAGCAATATATTAAGGGTTCACATTTTGACCCCAAATAACATGCACACACGTGCACACACGTACACCACACACACAACCTTGTGCCTTCTGCAATTCTTGCAGACGACAGAAAAAGACCAAATAAAAATGTAGACCCTATTGTCCTTAAACGCTTACATATTGTTGTTTGTGGATGTCAGGTCACTGAAGTCATCCTGCCTGTTTACCCTCCTGTTGCATGAAGATGAAGAATTGTCACACAATTGCTTCTGTGAAGATCTCTTTTAAAATTGCCTTGACGGTAACGGAGGCCATTCATGGACAATAATTATGCTGAACTATGACATAACAAAAGGGTTTATTTATTGCCACAGGCCACTTAACATAAAGAAAGTTAATAAATGATCTTTTTGTTTTAAACAGCTTTGAGGGGATTACTGTTAACTGCTGGATCTATCTTCTCTGAGACTGACTACTGGTATTTAATTTTTTAAAAATCATTGTAATCATTGTCCGGCAGGTTTCATAGTTCAGGCTCCATAGAAAAACGTTAAATGGAAAAAAAAAATTCTCTCCCCAGAGTCTTACAAATTTTGTGCACCAAAAATCCTTTTTGAGCTTTCTGGTGTTTTGGGGGGGCCCCTTTTATTTTTATGTAATCAGTAAATAATTCAATAAGCTATAGTGACTCTGCATACTTTGCATGTACGTGTGTGTGAGAACAAACTTCTTTTAATTTGGCACTTTTATCAAAATATAAAAGTCCCGGTAGTTGTTATCATGCTTCATTTCTAACTACAATTGGCAACTCTAAATTATTAATTGTAGCTTTACCTGACTTCATACAATATTTTTCCAAATTAATTCACCTGTCACAATCTCATGAATGTAAATTCCTAAAGAACAGAGTTTACTATACAGGTCAGTAACCTCATTGGATGTCATGTTTTTTATTCCATCATAAGAAGTTCATTGCTGACAAAATTAAACCTGTAAGCCAATGAAGTTTTTGTGGCCCCGTTTTGTTTTGCAACTGGCAGCAGCCACTTCTTTCTGGATTCTATACGCCATTTTTTAAAATTTTCCTTTTTCCTCCTGAAAATTTCCTCCTGGCTGATTTTCTTGATTTCTGTAAATAGTAAATGCCTTATCAAGCTTCAAGTATAAGCAACATTCAATAGGAGATATACGTGTTCAGAGCAGTTTAAACCTCGTGGCACTGAAAGGCTTTACATTTCTGCGCATGTGGACCTTCAAACTAAAGGTCAGTTTTGTAATATTTTTTGAATATTTGCATTATTCCACAAGAATACTCATGACTGCTAAATTAATGAAGTATATGGTATTATATTAACAAGCAGCGATCTAGTTTGGGTAAATGGTTTACAACCGATCGACTAAATCAAGTTTACAATGTAATAGCTAAAAAATATATTCACGCTAAGCTTTGAACATAGTGACAATACAAATTTCAACACTGGATTTTTAAGGATTATTCATTGTTGATCTATTCTGTTTTTTATTATTGCAGCAACATTTCATGAGATGTGGCCAAGGATCATTTTCCTCAAAATTATTTTGAAGTAATTCTACAGGCGGCTTATTTATATTCGACGAAACACAACTGCTGCGCACCCATTGGATACACACACTCTTTATTCCGTCAAGTATAGATGTATGATAACGGAATAAGCAGTCTCAGAGAAGAGTGTAATCCAGTAGCTTCCCACAATGCATTGCTTCCAGTGGAGGTTTTTGTACAGCTACTGATGTGAAATCGTTAGAGATGACATCTGCTAAATGGACATACAAATCACAAACATTGCATTTTAAGAAGTTTTCATCTCTAACGATTCACATGACTGGCCTTTACAGCAACTGTCATTGGACACCATTGCATTGTGCGAGCGATCTTGTTAATCCCAGGGGTCCATGAGCCTTTTCCTTAACTCAAATATCATAAGCCCTACAAGCATTGATGCATCATACATTGTATTAATACTACATGTTTCCTGCGTTTGTTTCTCCGTTGTCAATTGTATGAAAATTTGTTCCCACAATGCACTTGTTTGTTAACCGCAGAGGTTATGCAATACGTCCAATGCATAGTGGGAATGAAGTTCATACAGGACTTCCTCCAGAGAATAAACCCAGGAACCAACATATCCAAAGATTAGTTTATATTTTAGTTTTTTCAATTGAATGAACGCGATTGATTATTCGTTTTGTAAACTTTGTTTGATGTGTGTATTGTGTAAGAATTATGTGAAATAAAATATACTGGAAATGATAATAATTTGTCAAAAGAGCACTTGTATTATGTATTTTGGATTGCAGGTTGTTTGGTGTAAACAAGGGAAATGGGAGGGACACCTTGCTGATGGGGGGTGAAGCGTGGAAGGGGGGGGAAAATGTTGAAGGAGGTATGGAGGGGGAACGGAGATGATGAGGGCAGTCCAGGGATGTAATGGAGGTGCCCGACAGTATGTTGTCCTTTCCGACCCGCTCAGATCAGTGGCTGCCATTTTTTCTTTCCCACCATAGCGTACACGTTGCAAAGTGATGACTGGCAAACTATCACCCTGTTTTTTCATAATAGGACAGATCAGTAGGACTATTCACTTTCTGACCCTGCGCTAAGCTGTCAACAAACGGGTGCAGATGTGAATGAAGACACCTCAGGGACGATGAGGTTCATTTTGAATAGCAATGCTGAGCATGCATCTCCCATTCGTATTCCACAACTGTTCGATGACAATTCTTAGCAGCCTGTCCCAAGCCTGTTTAGTCACTACTGATCTGCTATTGAACTGCGGACGTGAATTTTTTCCAGTATCTATCCTATTACCTTGTATTGTGGGTATGTCATGTATGGACACAAACCAAAAAAACACTGACCCGCCCAAAATTGGGTGAGTTGGAAAATGGTAAAACCACTTTTTTTGGGGGGTCTAAGTTGTGCATCTATGCCTCGTGCCAACAATGCGTTGCATAAAAAGTACCGCAACCTTTTTCTATATAACTGGTCCCATTTACTAATGAAATTTTGGCATAATTACATTAATAAACCCTTTGTATTTGCTATGTTGTCTTATTGCATTATAAGCAATAAACACCTGATACAAGTAAGTGCGAAGTTAATAAGGTAATTATGCCAAAATTTGCCAGGAAAAAATAGCATGCAATACATTATAAACTTAATACTCTGGCTCACATTTTTTTGACACTTCATAACGTACGCTTGCTTCTTTCTCCTCTAAACGTCGCACTGTCGCGTTGCACGTAGACACTGTACATGCAACGATCAACACGCGTTTGACTCCGTTTGTTATGGTCCAAAAATTTGGCCAGATATCGCGTATAACTACTGCAGGAAGAAATGCCAGCAAGCAATCAATACATGGCAAATGGATTGATTAATACCTGCCAGAATGTAAACCGTTATAGTTTATTACATTCCTTATTTGTCTTTACTGCCAGGTTGCTGCAGGTCGACAATTGCACTTTAATTTATTTTTGTGTCATTATCATTCATTATGATTTGCTATTTCACTGGTACCCTTTGGAATTCCTTGTCACACACATGTTCCGGCAAGTAGTTGTTGAGTGTGATCTCCATATGGTCAAACCCTGTAAAGCAAAAAAAAAAAAACAATTGATTAAAACAATTTCATCTTCATTTCATTTTGATATCATATTGTTGTAGGGCTACCAGAACGTTACTGACACAGTTTTTTACCCTCGTATTAAAGCCGAACGGTTAAGTGTCCATTTTATATTCATTGTTACAGTAAATGTGACGAATGCAAGAGGGCGAAATCAGGAATCGGAGTTGATAATGATATTTAGTAAACACTTGAGTCATTAGGACTTTTGATATGAATGGTTATTTTCTGCCCTCGGCTTAACCCTTGTTGCTCTCCTCGTGTTTACCTCTTGCCTCATGCATCTACATTGCCAGGTTACGTGACGGTAACAAGGTAACTACCTGCTTATTCTACCACAGGGTGGCTTGTACAACACTACATTTGACTCAGCTAATGTGACACACAACAACTTTGAGTGTGCAAATTAATTCGGTATTTTTCAGTCATTATAATTGTTTTCAGTAAATTCAAGTAACCATAAACTGGTACGCCGTGTGAAAGCGGATATAATCCAGCGGGAACCACCGTCCGGGCTCCATAATACGTTAACGGAATAAGCGTGAATTAAGAGTCAACTGAATCAGTGCTCTATTCTTTACCATGTAGCCGACTATATGAGTATGGCGACTATAATTACTTCTCCACCGGCATTGGTGGGCAATGCCTGTTTATATCCACCAAATCGCCGCATGACTCTCCCCCCCCCCCCCCATTCATAACAGAAATCTCTTGGGCAATCTGTTTATATGCCCCAAATCATATGCATGAACCTCCAAATTCCTACCAAAATCCTAGCATGAACCACGAATTGGGCATGTACACATGTGAGCTGATGTTCCAAAAGGCCCCAGGCCTAGCCCCCACACTATTTGGCTGGCTGGGCCCTGAATTGCACCGATGACAGGATAACGTTGCATTGTTCACCCCTATCTAAAACAAGCACCGTACCACTGGATTTTTCCGAAAATTCCCGATTATTTTCTGATTGGAAACCCAATAGTCAGAGCTAATGAATGGCCGCAGAATCAAAATGTCCGACCGAAAACCTGCTCACACATTATTTCTACTGTGTTTTTGTAAACAAACTTGTCAGAACCACCGTAACTTTTTGAGTCCAAATTTCAATACAATAAAAAAAATTTTCGGTTTTTTTGTTTTTTTGTTTCAAAAAATATTTCAATAGTATCGCCACAGCAAAATTTCCTAACGTGGCGAAGAACGGTCAAATTTCACGGGGATTTCAGCATTCGTGCATCCAACAAAATGTCCGTCTGTCTTCGGAAATTACAATGCTCATGTGCTTTGGGATAAAGCCCTCCGTTCAAGAGTCACGCTCCAAATCTCCTATTTATATCGCGTCTCGGAATCTTCGGATTTCCTGAGAACTCGCGAGCCATTGCGTATGACCCCCCAGCGCGCCCGGCACGGCTTCATTTGCATACTTTATGGATCGTTTTCGTTTACCCCAGTAAGTTCTTAGTGCGCTCCATGATCATGCCGTCCCCCAGTTCGAATCCACACGGGGCGGTATGATTTGTTTCCTTCCGCCCATTCACTTCCTATATTCATAATTAGCCACTACTGGTATTCAAATACTATAGTAGATTTTATTTAATGTTTTTTTCGCGAAAATATGTTTATAGGCCTGGATCGGCCCGTATCAAATGATAGGTCTACACTCGTACAACCAGACGAAAAGTATTGTGAACACCGTACCAAAGGGTGGTGAAAGCTGGGGATGGGATGCATAAGCAACATTATTCATGATTATTCATGATGAGTGTGTGATGAAAAACATCCGCAAAATCAGAAGGTGAGAGGATGCATTCCCCGTATGGGTAATGCATCTTCACCACCAGAATCCTCCATCATCAACAATCATTCTCCAAGGCACAGCAGGAGCAAACGCAAAATATACCTGTGCCAACAATCAAAACCAGTTTTTAAAGACATGTACCCAGTACATTGAAATCCCTTCAGCATTGCTTCAACAAAACAACCCAAGGGCCCTTGGAAGTTATTGGAATTTTCATATGATGAAGCTACCATGAATGTACGCTTTGGCACATGTCTACTCCCATCATGCCCCCCATGCGCCCGGGGGTGGACACAGCATCTATAAATGTACAGATGGCCCCTTCATCTGGCCAGACGCAACACATGACATCTAGGCCTATCTCTAGTTCCCGAAAAACTTTGGTTAAAAATCTAGGAAGTTGCATTTTTTGCAAATTACACTTATATCTCCGCCTAAAAATACGAACGATATAAATTAACTGATAAAACGGTATGTAGTAGTAGGTAATAATAAATGCCAGGAGCGTGTGTCGAGTAATGTGTTTGCGTATTGACCTGTATCCGTAATGCATGACAGTGGCGTAGCCAGCTTTGGTTTTCAGGGGGGCAAGGATTCCCCAGGGGGGGGGGGGAGCTGCCCCAGGCCCCATGGCTACGCCACTGGCATTTATAACGAAGAATGATTGGAAGTTTGAGAGATTATCAGCTGGCTGGCGAGTCATTTGAAACGCAAGTTGAGCACGTGATGCCATTTCAACATCTTAGGATTTTTAGGCGGGAAGTATTATGAATTGCTTGGCTAGCAAATACGAAATATTGCAAGTAGAGATTACATATAAAACCAAAAAAGAATTTTCCTACTGTAACTAATGTCAAATTGAGTTTTTGTCTCTACTACGAAAATCTATCCAAAGAAATAAACTGCTCAAGAGTCGCGATATCATCGCCCACAAAAGTTAGTCATTAGAGTCTATAGTGCTGGCGCAATTTAAACAAAAAAATATTTGTAGGCAAATTCTGTGGAGACATTTGAAATGAAAGTTCGTTTAGTTTGTGAGTTATTGCGCATCTACAGGGTAAGTGAAAAAAAACTTGACCTGATTGTGTCTCGACATTTGATTTTTAAGGAAAATATATCGAAATATGTGGTATCCTCTGAAAGGCTTAGATGCATTATGCTTAAATTGCTTGCCAAAGATCAGTCGCATCGGTTAAGGTATATGTAGAGCGACAGTCGTTTTGGATAAGTATCGGTTTGCGTCTGTCCACGGTTTCCATTAAAATTGAACGGCGTTCAGCGAAGGAAATCAGTGTCTAGAAGAAATTCGGGCTATTTTGTTGTAGAATTGACGGCTAATTTTATCACCATAAAATTTGGTCACAATTGCCATTCGATGACCTTTACTCCCGCATATATACAATCATTTTTGAAAAATAAAGGTAACTGATACATGTATCAGTTTCTGAGAGTGGAATGAACTCAATACATA
>JAMKCH010001862.1:0-97678 GCA_023653785.1 Ophioderma brevispina
AAACAATGCTTCCACTAGCCAATTCAACTCGGCAGAGCACCTTGTTTCAATCTGTCAGGCTTTTCTTGCATTTGCAGAATTTGAATAATTATTAGTTTGGGTGCTTGTATACACACATAATTTTAATTCGATACAAACAATCCGCCCAAAATATCAGTTGTTGATGTTGGGTGCTATTCGGTGGTTAAATTTTGTCCTAACCCACTGGCCAGACAACGAATGAAATGAACGTCAGTCTGTCTTGATTTAATAAACCCCGCCGCAATGAATACATCTTGTTATCTTTTCACCACGCGCGCATTGCATTGAATGAGAAAAAAGAGTATCGGAGCACAATGATCCAGGTGCATTATTATTAAATCCTGGCCCACCTCTAAACACAATACATCATTTGTATCACTACCGATTAGTGTATCAATGCAAAGCGGCACCCACAGTAATGTGGAAGAACGAGGCAGCCATTGCTTTCTATTGTGTGTACTCGATGTTTTCTTTGTGTCGGCAAAACATGCGAGAGGGTGAATTTCTAAAGATTCGTAACGTTTTTGCTCTCTATCTCTATAGAACCTCTTTGGAAGAGGATCACATATTGCAATAGGTCTAAGGAAATTATATGATCAAAGATTAGTTGCAATCCTTGGGGGATTACACTCAAATCATGAAAATCACAAACTTCCATCCCCACACTTTTGAAATCCTGTATATCCACATGTATAGACTCTTAACAGAATGGCCGCCAAAATAACATGGATTATGTCATGAAGCATTTCAATTAGACAGGGTTTTTCACACATTGACCCAAAAAAAAGGGAAAGGATTTTTGGTCAACCATGCCATTAACTTATAAGAGGGTTAAAAATATTAAAAAAAAAAAAAAAAAAAGGTTTACTTTTTTTCCTTGTGGTTACTTTTTTAAAAGGAAACTTTCCAACATTTTTTTGTAAATTGAAAAAAAGGCCTAAAACGCTGGGACAAAATTGGGCAATAAAGTTGCTTACTTAGGGGAATTTTGTGGTATGGTGAAACTAAGGGATTTCCTTGAGGAAAAAATTGGCCGTGTGTGGCATGATCACAGTATGTGGTAACACGTTAACAAGTATACTGCCTGCCAAGTTCAAACCAGATTTTTTTGTATCGCCATGAACGAATGTTCATGGGGCACATACTAGTCCAATTTTTGTGTGTCCGTCCGTATGCTCGTCCGTATGACTCGGTTACCCTTTCTAAAAATGCTCTGTAAGGGCCTAAATGCTATGCCCGATTTACTTCAAACTTGAATAAGATATAGAGTGAGGGTGCCGCAATATTATGTGTACTTTTTGGCTTGCATTATTTTGCCATATCATGGATTTAGTTTAGCTTATTGCATATTTTTCAGACATTCAGTTAACCTTTTTTGAAATTGTCTGCTGGCTAAACGCTAGCCCCGATTTCATACTTGGTAGGGTGATAAGCATCTTCTCTGGTGATAGTGAGGTGCCACAAAATTATGTGTAGCTTTTGGCGGCGTTATTTGTATATTCATGAATCCAAGTAGCTATTTGCATATTTTCAAACATTTTGGTTAACCTATTAGAATGTCTCCTACTGCTAAGGCTATGCCCGATTTCCTTCAATTCAAACTTGGTAGGCTGATAGAGTGAGGTTGTCTCGTCTTTGAGGGTCATTTTGGGGGTCAAAGTCATCCAGGTCCCTTATCGGGTTAACTTGGGCCGTGCTTGCGTATGGATATGGAGTTTATGGTATTGTGGTATAGTTTCGCCGTATGAGTTTTGTGGTCACGTTTTGAGGGGTCAAAGGTCATCCAGGGTCATTCTCGGCCGCTAGTTTTTTCATTCGGTTAACTTTTTCAAACATGCTCTGCTGGCTAAACATATGCCTGATTTTACTTCAAACTTGGTCATTTTTTGTATTATAACTACTTTCTCCAGTGCATTTGTTTTCTCTTTCTTTCATCATTGCCAACTTCATCATAAAGTGATCGCGCAACCAGGCGACACTTGTGGTTTGAGAACTCCTTGCCTTGTTCATGGTTCATCTTTCCCAGTGTACACATTTCATAAAATTCAGAACTGCCATCTCATGTGCTGGGTCTTGAAACTGCCATACTTTTAAATCAGTACAGGGAAATTCTGTTTGTGATGAGTTGACAGAATAAATCAAAGATTGTATTCTTGCTAGAATAAGTGTCATGAGGCTCAACCAAAAATGTGTATGTCTCTCATAAATGTGCCTCATTGTCTTCTTATACAACCCAAATTGCAATATCCTTGTTTGGAATGCAATACCTGTATAGTATGTGATAATTTCCATTTTTCCAAAAGGACCTAGTTCATAAATCAAACTTTTATTCACTATGATTAATGTGTGCAGATAAGCTACCAATAACATCTTTTATACATTGTAAAAGGTAACACACTATGGCCACCATTGAGCTGCAATAGGAAAGCAATGTGGTATAAAATTGAACATATAGGCTCGTATTCAAAAGATTGTTACCATAGTTCAACCTACTATTATTTAAGTGAGGTGATGTATGTTAGTGCAGAACAACATTTTCTTTTGTTATAATGTGGAAAGTTTATGCTTTTATTAAATTTAGTAACACCTTCTGGATTACAACAGGCCATTTGATTTATCTCATCAATATAGCTGCTTTCCAAAGGTAAACAAATGGCAGTGGCGGTTCAGACTTTTTCTGGGGTTGAAGGGGGGGGGGTATTTTTTTTTTTTAGGGGGAGTAAATTTTGTTTGGGGGGGAATAGTAACTTGTTCAATAAATGTTTTATTCGGTCAAAGCGTGATAAAGTGACTGACAGGTTTATGTATAAATGCAAGTTTGTTACAAGATACAAAACCATTTAGGGGAGTTTCTCTTTTCTTTGGCGGCCCATCTTACACACTTTTATCTGACACTTTCGAATTTGGGAAACCCTTTAATGGAATAAGTGTCCAAGATAAGTTGTCATGTGTCATGGTTATGGAAACTCCCACATTTATTGTTAATGTTAATGTTATACATGTTTAACCCTCATCACCGGGGAAAGGAGGGGGGTTGCCATGTAAAAATGGCTCCGGTAGAGGGTTAGAACATCATCATCGGTTTGGATTAGAATATGGTTATTAAACCACTTAGGCTAAATATATAATTGTATGTATCCAATGAAATGGTACCAAAACAAACACGACTTTAGCTTAAATTAACTTTACTTTTTCACTAATTTATAGTTAGGTTTCCTGTCTATTATCATGTAATATGTTTCCATCTTTGTGCTGTTAATAATTTATTCACATAATTACAAAATGGTGCATATATATATTTTGATTCTTTTTCTATTTGACTCATCATTTCATGTTCAATAAGTGTTATGATTGGCTTATTTGAAGTTAGTTGTTGATCGGACTGCGTAGAGATACTAAATGGTAATTATCATTTTGATAGTGCAGGTGGGTTCCACTAGGTAGGTAAATAAGTACTGTGTATAGCAAAAAATCCGGAATTTCCGTCCTGACCCATCTGACACACTTTTTTCTCGCACATCTTATGAATTCGGAAACCCTTCACAGAATAACGCAGTTTTATCCGTTAAGGTCCCCGAATTCCTGAGTGTGTCCAGAAAAAAAGTGTGTCAAAAGTTACGGAAACTCCTGCAAAATCCTGCCGATTTTATCAAGGTGAATTATGGCCAATATGTCACTATGAACTTATCAAGACACACTACATATTTGTGCAATTAGCCTTTTGATTTCATCTGATGTGAAAGGCATACGTTCTTGATGTAAACCTCCCATCATGTATCGTATAGACAGATAAAATCCCAGATATACTTGTAATCCACAGACGTTTCCCATTATTAGGCTTTGTCATAAACACTACTACTGCCACTTGCAAGTTTTTTGTTTTTCAGTGCAAGGAGAATTCCATTTGATTCTTTACCAAATACCGCATGGTACATTTGTATTTTACTCTAGGACATACAATGAATAATAATCACACACATAGCCAATTATAAGTGGGTGTGCAATCAAGTGTGATTAAGGTAAAAAGTTAACGACACACATCACTCGAAATAATTAGTTACCACGTTGAAACTTCATAACTGGTGTTTGATTTTTCTGTAATCACCTCATATGAGTGTCCCTCAGGTTTATTGCTGATTTGTTTTACAAATGAAAGGGAAGCAAATCATGGATTTCACAAATAATTCCAGACCTGCACATCACTGTATTCTGAGGCTTTTGAGTGTGTTGTCCAATATAGATTAGACCCTCAAAAGAAATTGAGGTTCTCTGCATTCATTTTTGGGTCTTTCCCCGAACTTGTTTTTAGTGTGGATGATTTTTTTTCCAGAGAAATTGAAGGATTGTAAGAGAAAGTGGCATGGTCTATACTCTGTAACCTAAATGTACAAAGTAAATTAATCGCTGCGCTGCACAGCATATCGCCGCCTTGCTTATCAAACGCCTTATACAGCTCTGAGGCGCAGTCTAAAGCCCTGAAATTGTCGCAACGATTTAAATGCTGACTCCAAGACTATTGGCGATTTGACTTATCTATTTACACAGTTATTATTGTATGGACAAGTATTATGTAGCAATGTCAAAACAATTTTTTGTTTGAAATTGAGGGCGCCCTCCATCAGAAATCTCCTGATCAGCTTTAAACACAACGCATGATGTACGAACAAAACAAAATTCTCTTACACTGATACACAAAATACTGGTCGTATAATCAACATCCCATCGGCATTCTTTGTGCGGGAGTTGATTGATTACTTTGAACTTCTAGGTTTTTGAGTATAGAAGTTCTCAAACAAGCGTTGCCTCTGGAACAATTGTTCCCAGTTTAATCTTGGTGAGTGCCCACTTGCTGGCATGTTTTTTTTTCCCTTTCATACTCAAGTTTCTCTGGTTTTGATTAAAAAACCTGAATTGCAATTTGCATAGCCAGAATTATGGTAACTTCATATAGAAGTCCATTGATGCAAATAAGTCCATTACAATTGATTCTGTCATGCGCTGTATGACGTTGTACCGTCAGTGCTTGCGGAATAATGGCAATACCTCATTTGCATCATGGGACTTCTATATGAATGTCTACCGAATTATGAGGGGTTTTGGAACTCTCTGCTGAATGTCACCTACTCCCTGGTTCATTGACATGGGCATGTCCCCATTCTGGTGTGTTCCAATAGTTCATTTAAAATGTTGCAACATGGCACTTTTCAAGCTGCTTTTTTTCATTGTTTCCACTGGAATTATGTTTTGGAGTATAATTTCTTGGCCAAGTTCTAATGTACGCCCGCTTTCCCCGCCAAACGGCGCACCACTGGTTGCATGTAGACGCGTCACGCACAGCAAGCGCGCAACGCGCATGGCCAGAAGATTATTACTACTCCACCTAAGTGAAGTTGTTGTAAAGTCTCTAGGATTGTCTTTGAGCTATCCTTTGAGATTAAGAGAACAAGTCATGGCCAGAACCATTTTTTTTTCTGCAATGTTGGAATGCTTGCCAATGTATTTGATCACACACAGAGGGTACAGTAACTAAACACATGTCAGTCACTCTAGGGATAAGTGTTCTTATCTAACTTCTCTCCGTCCCCTCCTTCCTTTATTCCTTCACTCCCTCCTGGATATAAGCTACAAACAATGGAGCATATTAGGGTCCAAGTCCTCCCATTTGTAAAGCCCATCCCATCTTAAAGCCATAATAGCCAATATTTTTGTAAGAGTGCCCCCATTTTTGCCAAAAATTTTGAGATGTTTACATGGTTAGCATTGGTTAATGGCTAGTAAACTATATGCCTGTGATGGTTAAGCTCGAAATGTATATGTGTCAAAACAGAAGAATACTTAATACCGAGATTTCCGATGATAATTCAATAGCTGTTAAATGTCCTTCCAATATGAAAGCCAGGAACTAGAGCGCCATGTAACGTTTCTACGGCCTTCCTTCCTTAGTTGTTTTATTTGGTTCCGGCAATTCACGTTAGAGGTCATTTTCTTGAGGTGCAGTAACTTCATCGTTGATGGACATAAACTTAGTATTTCCAGCCCACAATCTTGGATCCCAATTCTAATAATCGCTTAGTTTATGATCACTGCATTTTTGACATTCTCATTTGTGACCAGGTATGTTTCACAAGACATTACCCAACCTAACTCTGCAAAAACATCCAAATTTAAAAGTGCTGTTATTTGCTTAACTCTTAAGGATTTTTATTGTCCCTCCCCCCCCCCCAGCCTAACGATTTCGGACGGACTATAAATTTGGAACCTGAAAATTGACTTCATCGTGAACTGCTATTGCGGTCACAACAAGGTCATCGGAGGTTATTCAAGGTCAAGGAGGTTAAACGTTGGTTTCTCGGCGACCAGGGTCTGCACGAATGTTCCTGAAACGTGGTGGTTGGGTGCCCCTTGACCGTCCGAAAACCGAGGTTTGTATTGGTTAGGGACAAAGGTCATAAGGGGTCATTTACGGTCAAAATGAGGTCAAATGGGGTAAACGGTGGTATGGACATGAACCTGAGGGTGGTCGTGTTTTAATTCCAAAATTTTTAAAGGTCACGACACGGTCATTAGGGGTCATAAACTTTTGGTTTCTCGTCGACTAGGGTCGCACGTTTCTTCTGAAACTTGGTTGGGGTGTGTGCCCATATAGACCGTCCAAAGACGAGGTTGTATTGGTTAGTGGATTAAAGTTCATCGGACATTCAAGGTTATTAGGGTCCAATGGGGTAAAACATGGTGTATGGCCCTGAAACTTGGAGGTGTGATTGATTTTTGATGCCAAAAATCTTAAAGACACAACAAGGTCATCAGGGGTCTTCAAGGTCAAAGAGGTTAAAGGGTAAACTTTGGTGTATCCAGACAAAAAAAAAAACCTTTTTTTTTGGTGGGCTTGGTGCGATTGTTGATCCAAAGTATTTACGTCATGACAAGTCAATCAAGGGTTCAAATGGGGTAACGTGTTGGACATGAAACTTGGAGGTTGTGTCGATTGCTGATGCTACATTTAAAGGCACAACAACTGGTCATCAGGGGTCATTCCAAGGTCAAATGAACCGTGAAACCCAAGAGTCTTCAAGCAGGTGATTCGCGAAACCCGGGGAACCCCGCTAGTTTTAATTAATACCCTAGAAGAATTCCTGTGCAAAGGTGAATGTCGAAGTCCCACATTTTTATTAAATCCATCCAGGGCTAGTGAGGAAGTACTCCCAAAGTTTTTAACTTTATACCCCGACAGTGGGAAAAGGTAATTTCCTGGATCTACCCTGCAGGTGGCAATGAAACCCCAAAATCATTTTATTAATATCTAGTGGTTAATAATGCCAATTAAGCTGATCCTTGCAACCTCCGTGGCCCTTGAAGTCCCCCCCTCTGATCGTGGCAAGTTTCCCGAATGAATTTGATTTAGATCGATGCATTGGCCACTCGTGAAATTAGAAAAGGCATTGAAATCTGTGGTGCCGGGAAGATCACACTAGTTTTTTGACCGTCTTTGGCCCGTTTTTGATCGTCTTTCCAACATGTAAATATGAACTATTGTGGATAAAGGTTTTGATCAAGAGTTGTTCATCCCGCAAGCGTCCTGGTGTCCACCTGATTTAGCAGTTTTTGATAAGTTTTTTGAGCGACAGAGTTTTCCATGTAAATCAAAACTGAAATGTCAATTGTTAAATGAATCTGACTAATTAAGTTTTCATGGGAACATCAATGCTCCTACCTTCGGAGCAAAACTCCGTGTAATAAAGGACGTTGTAAAGCTAATCAAGGCAAGAAAGAACAGAAAAGTTATGCAAGACTAGGTTGTGCTAGGATAGAACTTCTAGTAGGCCGAAAAATATCAGTTTGTTATACCGGCAAAAAAAGTAACCCAAAAAGGTGAAAAAAGCTTGAAATTCACGCGGTTTCACGTCAAAAGTCAAAGCTATAGATGGCGGCAGTCCATCCATTGTCTTGCCTCCGACGGTGCTGGTCTTGAATAAAAAGCTATGGAAAAACCTAACAGTATGACTAGCAAAGCAAGTAAACCGGGAAGTAAATCACAAAGAAGTTAGGGTAACTTCTCAAAGTAGACTTTCCAGAGATGCAGAGATTGCCCTACTCTCTGCCTGCTGCTAAGAAGGCTGATCTTTTGTGCCGTTCCAGAAACTGAAAGAGAAGTTGGCATTAGCAAAGAAAGAGTTTGGAGCTACATCAGCAAAAGAATTCTAAGTTTGATACTGAAATTGGAAGTGGAACCAAGTAAAATATACTTTTTCTAGAAAAAATTGAGAAACTTCCAAAGGAGTCAGTCATTGCCTGATATTTTTACAACCAGAAGAACCCCAGTTGCAGATATGTGAGACTTTGGTTGAATAGTAATCCTTAAGAAGGGAAAAAATTTAGGTGACCCAGCCCGTCAGGTCACAAATGCAATAGCCTACAAGAAAATACCCAGGGAACTATGACTCGAAATAAGAAGAAACTCAAGCCACATCAATTGTAACAAAGAGTAAAAATAGGCCAAGAATAATAAATCCAAAGGAGATCTGAGGATGCATCAACTTACCTGACAAGTGAGTTCATATGGCTCTTTGGTCTCAAATAAAATTGAGCCATCAGAGTTTTTGTTGAAGACTAGTCCCAATGAAGATCAAGGTACCAATAGAGAGGACAACATGAACCAGAGTTACTGGACAAGTAATCAACAAGCAACCAACAAGGTACCAATGAGCGCCGTGGACCAAAATCCATGGATAATTCCAACCCCTCGCTCAGCAGGCTCAGTTAGAGAAACTTAAGCAAGATATTTCAGAATCGTGCAGAGATGCAACCTTCAAGTCAGTTGGATGGCATACCCATGAACTTCTCACCGGTGAACTCGAAAAAAAATATGTGCAGGTCCATTTGTTGAAGATGACAAGAAGGAAAAATGATGATAAGAAAACAGAGAAACGTGATCTGAGTAATTTGGTTACACAGCTATGATGGCTATAGAAGAAAGCACTCTTATCACGTCGTAGTAGCCAACGTTCAGTGGAGATCCATGAATACATAGCTTCAATGCGAGCTTTTGAATATTCATTTGAGAAGACGCTGAGGCAATGGACAAGTTGTATTTTTTCTTAGATCAGTTACCATTGGAGAGCCCAATACTGGTGAAAGGGTTCCTAAATAGAGATCCTAAGAAAACGTACAAGAAGCGAAAGCTACGCTTAAGTGTTCAAAGAATTTTGGAACAAGTTTGTTACGTCTCAGCATTCAAAAGAAAAGGCAAACAAAATGGCAGATGAAAGCGAGATGATAGTATAAGCATGGTCAAGTTTCTCCCATAATTTGCCAGAGTTTGTGAACACCGTCCACTGATCTTGGTTGTCCCCCTTTCAGGAAGTGTACCATTCAGGAAACCCTCAAGGGTCTCTTGGAGAAAATTTCCCTACACTATAAAAACCCGTGGGCGCATTCTAGTGGATAGGCTAAGAGATAGTGAAGGGAAGATAGCAGGATTCACTGAATTTGTACAATTCATTGAAAGCAGACAAGAATTGTGTTCATCCAATTTATGGAAACATCACCGACAATTGCTGATAAAGCAGGAAGACAACATTGCGAGGCCAGAAGACAAGTCCGAAGAGATCTAGCTTTGCCACCATCACCAAAGAAAAGTGGTGCAATTGTGTGAGAAGCAAAACCATTCTTTGGCAGAGTGGGCAGGAAATTGCAGAAAATCCATACGCTGAAAAGCGTTCGTCATTTTGTGAAACAGCGCAAGTTGGCTTGCGTGCTTAGAAAAGGACATTTCCAGTCTGCTGTACCAACCGTTACATAATCCCGTGCCCAAAATGTAAAACTGAAACATCCAAGTCACTTCATGACCCAGATAGGGGCAAAAGCCAAACAAGAAAGACAAGACAAAAGTGAGACAATATAGCACTGAAAGCAGAAGAAGAGAAAAGGTTACTTCATACACGTGGCAGTACAGTCAACTACAAACAGTATGCCGGCAGATAATCCACTGATGACGTTATTCCAATATTGGTCCAAGCATGAAGACATTGACAGAGTTGTAGCTACCTATGCATTTTTGGATAGGGAGTAGTGAAGTCTTCGCAAATTCCCAGCTGGTGTCTTGACTGAACTTGAGAACAAGAAAGAGAAAAGCTGATCATAGAAACACTGATTCATCAGAAGTTGTTGATTCAGAGTGGGGCATAGATCAACTACCAGTCACAGCTTGAGTGGAGAAACTTTTATAGAGTTTGCCGCATGTATCACATTAAAGAAATTTCCAGTTCTACTCAAGATGTACCACTCGGGAGATTTAGGAGATGGATGCCTTTTGTCTGATGTGGAGTTGCCCGATTTAACCCAGAGAGTACCCATGTATTCCCTAAAGTGTCTCTATGATTGGGAAAACACACCGGCAGCAAACCATGCCCTGAAGAATACTACAGGAAACTCGAGGCCCATTGCAATATTTACTCCATTAGGATGGGCGGTATATGGTATACCAGGCAAGCTTGCAAGAAGTGATGTAGTGACTGCTCACTTTATAACTGTGATAAAGGATGGAGTAGATGACCTAGAGCAACAATTCAGGTCATGACGTCAAACCATGGACTGTCAGTGAGACATTAAGTGATGGATCGCAGGACACCTCAAAGGAAGATCATCAGTTCCTGGATATATTATCCAGTACAATAAAGTTTGAAGATGGCCACTACTCAATGAACCTACCAATCAGAGACAGAGAATTGAAAAATGGCCCAACAACAGAAATCCAGGCACAGCAACGAGCTGAGATCTTAGCCGCAAGTTTCTCAATACAAAGATTTTTATAAAGGATATCAGCGAGCAACAGCTGGTCATTGAAAGGGCTACGCAGAACCTGTTCCAAAGGAGACAAGCTGTGACGGCAGACATTGTACATTCCCTCATCAGGGGGTGACCCACCCCCAAAAGAAGAACTAGAGTTGTCTACGCTTGTGCGGCGGTGTAACCAATTGTGTTATCTGCTCCATCACCACTCTTCAGGGCCGGATATACAAACAGCTCTTCCTTGGATTCTTTCTCAGTTTTAGACAACAACAGTTGCTTTGGATCAGACATATAGGCTATGTTTCATCAAGTAAAGGTAATGATGAAGATCTTGACATACTACTTTTCTTATGGTGGAGTGTGGTGATATGAGAAACCACTTTTCAGATTATAGATGACGGGGCCCACATCTTTGGTGGCGCGACCCCGGGCCCTCGTCCCCAGCTTGCGCAAATTTTGCTTCGCATACTGCATAGGACACAATAAGCAGGAGTTTGATGTTGAAGTCATCGACAAATACCCTCTGAAAAGCATTTTTTTTTATGTAGATGACTGTTCCTGAAAGCTACTCATCTGAACGTAAACGCAGCCAGTCTTGCTCAAGAACCTCCCCTGTGTGTGTCAGAAAGGAGGATTCCACCTCACAAAGTGGGTTAGCAATAAGAATCTTTTGTTGTGGAATCGATTCCACCCAGTGAAAGATCGGAAGAGTCTAGAAATTTGGACTTCCAAGAAACGTCAAAGCAGAAAAATTCGGTATGGTTGTGGGCTGATGTCCACCAGACAACTTTGTTTTGGAAATATTCATCAAGGACAAGCTCAACCAGAAGAGGAAGCCTGTCAACTCTGTGTTCTCTTTATGACCCAATAGGATTGGTTGAGTCCAGTCATACTTCCAGCTAAGCAGATGTTGCAAGAACTGTGTCGTATGAAATTTGGGTGGGATGAAGACGTTCCTGAAGAAATAAGGAGAAAAGGAGCAAATGGCTGACAAGTATTCCAGGGTTAGAAAAATTCACACATTCACCAAAGATGTTGGAAGCCAGAAGGGTTTTTGAAATCCAGAGGTCCAATAGTCATCACGTTGCGTACGCTAGCGAAGCGGATAGGGACCGCTACCCCCCTACCTGGACCTACCCTGAGGGCGCTGCTGGCGACGTGGAGTGCAATCTAGTCATGAGCAAAGCTCAGTTGCAACCAATCAACAAGTGTCAATTCCACTTATGGAGTTATCTGCTGCAACGTGAGCAGTGAAGTTTACACCATGCTGAAAGATAGAGCTTGATGTTACAAGGTGAAACTATCTTCTGGTCTGATAGTCAAACAGTATTAAAGTACATCGGAAATGAGAAAGCCCGCTTTCCAGTGTTTGTGGCGAACAGAGTCTCTGTAATCAGATATGGCCCAGTCCCAGATCAATGGCGATATGTTCCCTCAGAGGTCACCCAGCTTATCATGCATCAAGGGGACTCAATGGGGTGGATCAGTTTATGAGCAGGCCAGAATGGTTCTAAAAGGACCAATTTTCGGTACCAGCAAGAGTCAGAATGGCCATCTATGACACTCACTGGAGATCTGAAGAACCAGATTGGAAATTGAAAGAATGACAGAATTCGCATTACATTCATCCTCCATAAGGAAGTGTAGAAGCAGAAGCAGCTAAAGCAGAAACAAGCAAACCAGAAGACACCAGTTGATTATTTGATTAACTACTACTCAGACTGGACCAGACTTAGGAGGGCTGTTTATGGTGGTAAGACTAAAGGATTTTGCAGCACAAGAGCAAAGCATTCTGACCTGACCATGAGACAAAGTATCTATCATCTGTGAGATACAGAGAGCTGAAGAAGCCATCTGGATTTGTGCAAAGACAAGCATTTCCTCAAGAATCACTGCGCTACAAAGGAGCAAGAAAGCAGACGCATGACCTTGAAGGAGATGAATCTCGGAAGATATCAGAGGCAAAGAAATCAGTGCAATAATAAGATCAGAAAGGACCGTAGCATACTCAACCTTGATCCTGTGCTAAGAAATATGGTCTTTTAAAAGTTGGAGGACGACTCCAAAACTGCCAGTCTTACGAAGAAACAAACATCAAATCATCCTTTCCAAAGAAGCCGTCATGGGTAGAGCTTATAGTCAACCACATCCTTGCCAATGCAACCATCAGGGAGAAATCATACAGAACTGGCCATAACTCATACTGCACGATGGTTATTCAAGCAGGAGTAGCTGTTAAGAGCATTGTGAGAAAATGCACAGTGTGTGCAGAAAGCTAAATGCTAGAGTAAATTCCCAAATATGCAATTTGTACCAACAGAGTAAAGAGGAGATCCACCAGTCACTTACACGAATTGATATTTTGGACCGTTTCCTGGTTCAAACAGCAAGAAAGCATCAATCAAAGAAATATGGGGTCATATTTACGTGTATGACACCAGAGCTGCCATATAGAATAGCAACACCATGGACACAAGTTCATGTATTAACGCCCTGCGTCGATTCATAAGTCGCAGATGAGCAGTGCAAGAATTACAATCGGACAAGGCAACCATCTTGTTGGAGCTACCAAAGAGTTGCGGTCGATCATTGAAACAACTGAATCCAGGAGACCTACAAGATTCTCAGGCAGGTAAAGGAATCAGTGGCACTTCACCCACCGGCAGCGTCACCTCAAGGTGGAGTTGGGAGCGCCAAGATCAGAACGATAAGAAGATCCTTGCAATCTATTCTCAATGAGCAAACATCTTAAAGTAGCCAGAAGATGAACATCTTTCTACAGCGCTTGATGTGTGAGGTCGAAGCAACCATCAATGGACGACCCTTAACAGATCATCAGACGACCCACAGGATTTGGACGTTTCTAAAGACTCCAATCTTTACTAACATTGCGTCCCCAGAAATGTCTTCAACCAGGAAAATTCAGTGAGAAGAAATTATGTGAGGCAGCATTGGAGACAAGTCACTATTGGCTGACTTTGTTTTGGAAGAGGTGGGTGAAAGAATACCTCACCATGCTGCAAAGATGCCAAAAATGGTTACAGCCAGAACGCAACCTGCGTGTTGGTGATATTGTTCTGATAGCAAATAACCAAGCACCAAGAAAATTCTGGGGCTATGGGGCGAGTGATTCAAACCATCCAGATAGAGAAGGTTTGTTCGACAAGTGCAGTTCGGACTAAATCCAGCATTTTACCAGACCAGTTCACAAAGCGGGGCATGTTATCTAGAAGCTTGACCACTCCAGAAAAGGTACCAAGCAAGCCGTGATTCATAGCCAGCAAAGCCAGAGTCAGCAAGTAGTGAACAATAGTCCCAGCCAGATCATCCAAGTATTGATCATATTCAAGCCAAGCAGCAGTAGTGATCATAGTCAAGCCGAGAGCAAGTATTGATCATAGTCACCAGAGCAGCAACAGTGATCATAGTCAGCCAAGCAGCAAGCACTATCATCGTCAAGCCAAGCACAATGCAGTTGTCATAGCGCAAGCCATACAGCAAGCAGTGGTCATAGCCAAGCCCTAGCAGCAAGCAGCGATCATAGTCAAGCCAGAGCAGCAAGCGGTGATCATAGCCAAATCCAAAGCGCAGAAGCTGAACAGTACAGACCGAAAAGTATAGAATTAAGAAGAAGCATATGCTTGATTTGTAAGATCACCATGAGAAAAAAAATCTACTTGAACCTTTAAATCTTCACTAGTATATAGTTATTGAAAAGGTGAAAAGTGTCCGCAGTAATTGTGGAATGGACAATGTCCTCAACAAGTTCGCTGTAGCGTACCACTTACAATTCTTCTGATTAACAAGAGGTGGAACCTGTAACATGGATTTCCTGCAGATGCCATGAATTTATTATAATGGAAGGGACTTTGATAAACGTGACACATGACACTGACATCGTTTTTGAACTGCACTCAGGTAATTAAAATTCCTGATAGAATTAAGCAGTCATGTGAATTGAACCTTACGTCAACTAAGTCAATTTGCCAGTCACTCGCTGGGGCTGTGTGACCTTCGGAACAGTTGATGAACAGTATTAGTGTCGCAACATCAACTAAAGTCAAATTTCTGTCACACAGTTGGGGCTATTTGACCTTCGGAAGCAGTTGATGAACATTAATTAGTGTCACAACATCACTAAAGTCAAATTCCAGTCACACAGTTGGGGCTATGTCCTTCGGAATTATTGATGAACAGTTTTTTAAGTGTCCCAACAACATCGCCTTAATTCATTTTGCCAGTCACACTGCCTGGGTCGTGTGACCGTCGGAGACAGTCGATGCATAATATAAACCTACAACTTTCAGAAGTAGATGTGGAGGTCAGATGTTCATGGAGCCGAGAGTTTTGTCTAAATCTTGTGATTTCTACAGAAAATCAATCATCTGTGTCAGCAAGGGTCGTACATAATTGTCAGCACCAGATGGGTTTCATCCTACTTTTGTGTGTGGGTGCTGTGACTACCATGAAAGGAAAGCCATTCTAGAACTTTAACAACGGACCTCCTTCACTTTGAGCATCTTCAAGCTTAAACACTACAGTGAAGACATGGTGCAAAATGCCTTATTAAGACTTTAGTGATCAACCTTATTTGGGTGATTTGATTTTAAAACCATGGTGCAAAATCTCCATGTACTTGTTCAATTTGAAGTTATCACCTTTGTGGTGATTTGAACAAACAAACTTAGCATTTATATGCATAATACTTTAATTAATTTTTCACCTTAATTTGGTGATATTTTTCAAAACACAGGGTCCAAATCATCCTGTGAAATGCTATTTGAACTTTTTACTTGGACCTTAATTTGGGTCTTTGATATTCATATTGAATGATGTTTGTACTGTATATGTTTTAACCAGATGAGAAAGTGCACACTTCAAATTAAAGGTGCTGTAACTGTTGATCAGTGTAGCATGACAAATGTCAGTGTTATGAGCCAGATCAATTTGTGATTTGTTTCATAATTCTGTGCCTTTGGGGCACATGTTAGAAGTGGCCCTATCCATTCGAATTGGTTTGGATAATCTACCTTATTTGTGGATGAAAACAATGGGTCAATTAAGTGCACTAGAGACAAATTCATATGATTGTGATTCACTTTTAATTGGAATATTCACAACTTCAGTAACATTGTAGTTCGTACACATAGTTTACAGCATGTTTTTCTTTACAGGATAGAAAGAGGACTGTTTATTTTAGTATTCTTTGATTGTATAATGGCACCACTTAGAGGTAATGGTCCCGCTCTCACTTGAACCATTAAGGGGCCGGAATTTAATTCAATTAAGCGACCTTGCAAACCACCGTGGCCCCTTGAAGTACCCCCCCTCTGATCGTGGCCAATTTCCCAGATGAATTGATTTAGATCTCTGCATTGGCCACTCGGTGAGAAATTAGAAAAGGATGGAAATCTGTGTTGCCGGGAGATCACACGAGTTTTTGACCGTCTTTGGTCCCGTTTTTAATCGTCTTTTTCCAACATGGTAAAGTGAACTTGTGTGTAATTAAAAGTTTGATCAAAGAAGTGTTCATTCTCAAGCGTCCCTGGTGTCACTGATTTTTAGCATTTTGATAAGTTTTGAGCGACAGAGTTTTCCAGTGTAAACAAAACGAAATGTCAAGTGTAAATTATCTGACATAATTAAGTTTTCCTGGGACGTCATGCCTCCTACTATCTATGGAAAATTTCCTCAAATAGTGCTCACGTAAGAGGCAACACAAATTTTTCATTTCTTCTCAATTTATTGCCATGCTCTTTTTGTATAGATCCCAATGAGGACTGACAATATGCCATCCAGATTGCAACCTTCTGTGCAGGGGGGTTTCCAATAAGTAATAATAATAAATGATTAACTAACTGGTTGTATTTAATCTCGTATCGTGGCCCGTAGGCTTAAATTGCCAGAGACATACAACAAACTAATAACAGCAACTGCACCTTCAAGGCAGCAGCTTAATCAGCGCCAATGTTTGCAACATCCAACCACTAATCACATCACAAATCCCCACCGAATGGGAATTGAGAGCTTCATGGTTTCCTTTGCCATATCAAATTAACCATTGAAGAGAGTGCAATTCTAGGTTACCAATTGCACTTATACATATTAAATCCAGAATTGATAACTTGAAGAAATCCACAAGTGTCCCCCCCGAGATTTGAAAACCCGGGACCCTTGGGTCCAGCAAGCTCGCTACCATTAGACCACGCCACTCTCTTTAAGACCCATTTGACACTCTGCCTATGCAAGGCAATCATTCCAGTAAGGTTTTTGACACTTTTGAACTTTTGTCCTTTGACCTTTAACAATGTCTGTGTTCAAGTGTTTAAATCTATTCAGTATTAAACAAGGCGAACTTGTATTTACGCGATGCGCAAACTATGTCCCCGCCGACTGTCCACGATCACTAACATGCGATAATGCAACTTTGCAAAAATGATATGCTTTCATGCAGCACAGGAATTTTGAGTATCCAATGTACAGTGTCCAAAATAGAACAATTACGCTGATTTTTGCATATTAATTAGCATCATTTGCTACTCAATTTGCCCCAAATACGTCCAAAATCTAATCAGGACAGGTCGGGACCTTCACCTGTTCCTTCCACAAGGACATCATTATACCGCATTAACGGAACTCTAAAAACTTGTTAGGAAAATTTTCATAAATTTTGAAATTAGATACTTTAATATTAGCATATTTTTTACGCCCAAATCTAATTAGGTTAAGAACTCAGCAACAAACGCTTCTTTCCAACAAGTTACTCATTGTTGCCCCTTACGGAACGCCAATAATCGTATACACCATGGGTTAACATTTTGTCACAGAACGAAACGGACCGGACGCTGCCATTTTATAGTCCCCGTCCGAACTCGTTCGGCGGGACAATTTTATTTGCACAATATACCCAATTAAAACAATACAGGTCACAATTTTTTTTTGTTTTTGAAAAATTAAGGGTGATTTTACTGAAATAGTGACTGGGTCAAAAGGCAAGCATCCTCCCAATAGTGCATGGAAGTTGCAATACTTATTTGGCCTTATTCGGCATATCTTATTCTGGATGTCACCCACATCTCTGCCACAACATTTAAACACACATACACAGGGATTATATAGGAGAAGATAACCGCATGACTAACACACGCTTTACTCCCAGTATTTTTTGTATGTTACAATGTTTATCGTGTTCTAGTTTTAATCTGAAATAATATCAAGCAAATATAATGTCTTTATGTTAAAGGTGGTTGTTCCGATTTATGTGTATTGTGTTCTCTACTTGATATGAGAGCCCACTTGCACATACACCCCATCAATCAAGTACCGTGGGAAATAAGCTTGCGGTTTTGATTGCTAGACGCGATAATGCATAGTGCAACGCCCTTATTCAATACTGTGTAATATTGATGGTTAACCACTAAAACGGTATTTTTTTGTTTTATATCTTGGGAATGAATGGATTTGAGGGGTCAAAGTTCAGGACGACAGAGGAAAAATACGCCTTTCATATGATATCAATCGATACTACGTTGCAGGGTAAATCAGGGGGGTCCAAAAGAGATCGGAACACGCATTTTAAGTACGAAATTTGCAGAATACAAAATCAACCTCTAAATCATGTCCATGTGAAGTTGGTTATCATGTGATGTTGGTTGGATTTGTACTGATGTTGGTCTGACAAATGACTATATAATAGACACACGGATTCTCCAAAAACAGCATAACCAAAGTCGAGGTGCCCAAAATATTATAATGAGTATAATTATGCACTTCATACGGTTTATATCGTTTATTTTGGGGGGGGGGTTATCAACAATAACATAAGTATGTGCACATTAGTTTTAGTTTGAAAAATTGGCCAAAATCAAAATTTAATCAAGCGCTAGTTCAGAGCAAGGTGTGACGTTTTGTTTAGTTTCTTACACCAAAATGTGCAAGATAAGCCCAGCACTGCTGATGAAGCGCAAGATTGTAATAAAAATATAGGTGATGCTGAGACCGTGCTTAGGTTGTTTGGTTATGGTGCTCGCCGATTCAATAACACAAACATTTGCCTTCGTGGTTTACATTAGAATTCAGTGGGTCTGACCAATATGACCATTGTCAGTGGTCTAGAGAGCATTTGTTGAGACAAAAAACCTGCAGAATTTCCAACTACAATCAGCTAGCTCGATCCAGAGATGTTGTGAAGACAAATCTGAGAAAATTTCAACCTCACTTTCCTACTTTCATAGACTAAAAGGTGCATGTTCAAAATGTCTTCTGCCTGATTTACCCATTTTAATTTTATCCCATATGAAAAAGACCAAATCAATCCTGTGAGTGCTACAAGGTTGTAAAGGTGCATAGCTGACATTTGTCAGAAATACCATCAAACATACTATTATGCAAGTGCTTTGTCAGTGGCTCTTCAGGTGACTCTGTCGCCTGAAGAACAATTTCAAGAGCCACTGGACTTGAGGAAAGATAAAACATTAAGATTATCCTAATACATGACAGCACACAGATGTATCACATGGCAGCTACTGCATTATGACCTTGTTGCACTCACGTGACGATATATTTCTCATTGTTTCCTGAAATTTCAGTCTCCAAATGCATTTTTTCCAAAGATTTTTATTAGGGCAAAAATTTTCAGAGTATTCTCCTCCTATGCAGCTCTAAACAAACTGGACTAGAAATTTTGGTAGCACCACCTTAAATCATTTTTTGAGCAAATATTTCCTGAAATAGATTAGCCCTATTCTACTTAATTCTTCGCTAATTTTAAACCTAATCGTAGTCTGAAATAATACCAACTGCAAACAGTGTGAAAAAGCCGATACTTTTAATTATTTGCTTTTATAGCAAAAATCTTGTGTTTTCCCGTGAACCTGACCAGGTTACCTGACCAGGTTTTGGAAACGCGTGATTCAACACCGATCAACAACCTATCATCTTTAAATTTCCATCAAGGTTGTTGAATTCTAACGCAGGTCAGGTTTATCGAAACAAACCATAAAACACTTCCTTCTATATCTTGCAAACAGAACAGCTTGGGTGATGTTACTGGTGCACGATTTGGGGCATTCGTCGGATGTCACACATGTGATTTGCCTCCCTAGTCAAACAATATTCTAGTTAATGTGGAAAAAGTATTTTGGTTAGTTTTGGATAATCTCACCAAGAATTATGTTCCACTTTGCTAATTGGTTTTTTGCATGGAGGCAAACAAGTTGATCACGTGGTGTAGACATCCCGAGAATGGCCCATTTGCAAATCTATATCTCTTCCGCGATACACATGATAACCAGAGCTGCTCCGCAGATCTTTGTATGCAACATGTGTTCTCTCACGACAAAAACTCCTTTGTCAGCTGTTTTAAAGAAGAATTCAATGACTTTCATTCATCACCAAATTATTGTATTTGGGTAACAAGCACAAGGGTATAGTTCACAATTTTAACGCACTAGATGATCTTTGTTTCTAAGATCAGAATGTCTAATGTCTTTTCTTCTGCCTGCCCCCTGTTGTCAATGACTGCTGGTGTCAGTATTCTGGTAGCTGTTGTTGTTGTTGTTTTGTGTATGTCTGGGGGCCTTTCTTCTCAATTCTGGTGGTATCAGTCCATCTGCTACTATCCGTCCCTCAGTAAACAAGAAAATTAAATGTTGCACATGCATTGCCCTGTGTTGATAAGATGGAAGAACAAAGATTGGCATTCAAACATTATTGTATTACCAATAACATGGCAGTGTTTGTTGGAATGTTCATAGTTCCAAGCCAAGGACTATGCCTGAAGAGGTTTCCTTTGATTCAAGGCTCTTACACCCTTACGGGGAACTGGAAAGCTACTAAGGTGACTGAAAACTACCTTAAGGTGACTGGAAAAATCTACTAGGTGACTGGAAACGCTGCCTTAAGGTGACTGGAAAAGCTGCCCTAAGTTGGACTGGAAAAGCTGCCTTAAGGTGACTGAAAGCTGACTTAAGGTACTGGAAAAGCTTGCTTTAAGGTTGACTGGAACAGCTGACTTAAAGGCACTATCCATGATCTTCTAAAAGAGTGCAAAATATATTTCCAAATTTGCCAGAGTAGTCTAAAAGTGAAGTAAATCTGTAAGAATTCGCATAACTTATTTTTTACTCAAATGAAAATTACAAGAAAAAGAATTAAAAAAACCGATCAGCGCTAAAAGATGGAATGTAAACATTCTATTACGTGTTGTAGTATCGTGTCCGTACGGACTGTAAATTTTGACTAAAATATCCGACTTTGTCTTTATTATTTTGCTTTCAGTCTTAGCACTTGCAGGTATGTTAGGATAGCTATACTTGTTAAAAGCCATGCAAAAATCCGGTTTTTGATGATTTTTTGGATTTTCTGTCTTGCATCACACTGATTTGCCCTTTAAGGCCATAACCAAAATACATCGGTCCTCGACCGCTTGTGTCGCCTGCCGTCGCGTTGTGAATGATCGGCCTAACCTCACTTTTTGACCTTGATATGTTGACCTGTGGACCTCATAAACCATGAGGGCCTTGCAATGTATAGCTCCCTAAACCCGTTTGGTTTCCATTGAACTTAAACTTTTCAAATGATGTCAATTTTTACATTTTCATCCTATTTTACAACTTTGACCTCACATGACCTTTGCCTCGGTAATGGTGACCTTTGACCTCATTAACAAATGAGGGATCACATGTTGCACCTATGACTCAAGTTTTTGGTTCCAATTGAACTTCGACTTTTTCAAATGAGGTCAAGTTCATTTTGCATACGATTTGAACAACTTGAACCTGACAGGACCTTTGACCTGCTCGGTATCTGACCTTTGCCTCATACCAAATGGGGCTCATTTTGCAACCTTGAACCCAATTTTTGGTTAAAAAATCCCTCAAGTAATGTGGATATTACAGGCAAATGTTAACCCTACCCTTTTTCACCAACACAGACATCAACAACAGTAAACAGACAATCAACAGACAACAGCCTACAGTGGACAAAGTGCTCCCTATTTGTTCTTCCTGCTTAGGGCAGGCGACACAAAAAAAGTATAGTCCCCTCGAAATTAAAATCGTCATGTTTTTATTTTTAATTAAAATTTTGCATTTCCTTGTACCATATTTCCTTCTCAGAAATGATCGATACCTACCCTCCGTGACCTTACTTTTGCAAACCGGTGTCTCATTTGGACCAGACAGAAACCTCTAGACCAATTCAAATTTTGCTACGACGCTACCAGCAAAAATTGTCTGCGACAGTGTCAACTACTTTTTCGGGCAATTCACCACCCATAAGGTCTTTCCGATTCATCGATGACCTAATAACATGGTTTTTTAGGCAAAACGCAATTATCAAAAAAACATTGTTTTTTTAGATCAATGGGGCCTACATATAAATACTAACAGGCGGTAGGCTATTTATTAACATTTTTTCCTGGCACTAGCCTGATAAATAACAGGCAAGAAAAGGCTAAAAAAAACCATACTCGTTCAGACATGTCCTTGTCGCAGAAGGCCAGACTCCTATTTTACCGATGAGGGCGCAACTCAATTTTCAAACAAATCATGTTTTTTTAACATACTAATGCTTGTCCAATACTATCACCTGTTGTGAAATAACTAAGCTCAAATCGAAGTCCTTCATTGTGAAAATCACAACTTTGGTTAATAAAATTAATTCGGACCAAATTTTAGTTATACACAGTATCCTATGGCACTCTTATACTGTCAATGAAAACGAAAAATCCATTCCATCTCTAACTTTGGAATTAGCATTTAGGTGACTATCTTTAGTTCTAGAATTAATATTTTTAATTACTATGCACAACACAAATTATATTTCAAAAATCCTAAGGCCGCCTGAAGTGC
This sequence comes from Ophioderma brevispina, assembly GCA_023653785.1. Classification (NCBI taxonomy): domain Eukaryota; kingdom Metazoa; phylum Echinodermata; class Ophiuroidea; order Amphilepidida; family Ophiodermatidae; genus Ophioderma; species Ophioderma brevispina. The sequence continues at coordinate 22,662 of JAMKCH010001862.1, forward strand.
TCGAATTGATGTTTCTTTCTGGTAAGTACAGCTATATACTGGTATATGGTAAGATTTTCCGGGAGTCATCATTGATACGCATGATAAATCTTGGGGAAAACGATTTCTAAGGATGAGGATTGCCCGAAAAAGTAGGCGGCACTGCCAGCAGACTATTTTTTGTATAAGCAAAGTTTTTTAATGTGGTATAGAGGTTTCTTTTCGGGCCTCAAATGAGACATTTTGGTGCAAAAGTAAGGTCAGTTGGGTAACTAGCGAGAGCACAGTGTATTTGGAATCGCAGTAAAAAAAACAACCGACTATGACTTGTGCATTATATTTTGGGTACAGAATGTCCTGGGAAGAAAGGATAAAGTGGCATTTTGTGATCCATGCCTCGGCACCAGATTTTCCCTCATCAAAAGAAGTTGAGATTTTTAATATCATCTGATCTGTTGGCTGACGTAGAGTATGTATGCCCTACTCTTATGTTCAATTCAAACTACTCTAGAAGACCACACAGTGGCCTATGGGGCCAAGCACCTACACTACTCTTCTCGTAACAATCGCATCACTGAAACTTTGGAACTTTTTTTTGGGATAACCTAGTGAGTCTATAACCAAAATGTACTAGGATCAGAAATCCTCGTCTTTAAGTAGCATGATGCAAGGGATGAGCTTCAGACCGATACAACACTGTAACATTTTCAATCATACATGTACAAACTGGATATATTATATTTTCATTTTAGGAATTGTTGTTACTACTGCCTTCAGTTTACAAATCATTATTAAACCCACAATCGCTGCTGTTTAATTCACCATGGAGTTATCATAGTATGATAACTCCATGATTTAAACATGTTAGTCAGTTCCATTAGTAAAAAATAGAAAGACATGTCAACAACAAACAAAGGCACTTACAGTAGTCTGCACCTCTAATGGCTATAGATTTTCTTCTGAAAAATTTTGGTGCAGCTCCTGGGTCCAGTCTATGATTTTCTGCTCCAATCCCTAAACGGGATTTCTGGGTCACACAAACAAGAAGCAACAAATTTATTTTTACACAAAAGTTGGTTCTAAAACAGCATTTTACACAACACAATACAACTGATGGAAGACTTTACTTAAAGGAAGTAGATTTTCTTACGGTACAAATTCTATAAATTTGTCATTTGAGTGGTTGTAGAACTTGCACCTATAATGCAGCCTCCGATTAATCGCCTGTCCGATTGCCTGGGCACTAAAAATTCTCCAGGGCAATTAAAATGTTATACCACCCTGTCCGATCGGGCTAGTAGAAATTTAGAAGAAAACTGGTTTACCTAAAATTTGTTAGCTCATATTTTGATAAATATGGTTTTTGATATTAAATGTGTAATATCACTTTTACAGGGAATATTTTGAGTAAAGAGGTTAAAGGTTAATTAAAGGTCCCTGTAGGCTGTTCTGGGTACTCCATGGCCAATATTCCTCAATAGTTATCACAGTCCCAATGGTAAGGCCTGGTATAATCATGATCTTCACAACTCAGTATAAATTCACTGTAGTAAATGTTCATGACCACCAGTACACATCCTATGAAGTCCTAATGGCTTCATTTGACAGACCACAAACCTGAGATGATTAACTGTAGATATTTTAAAAAGAGGCCAGTTCGGGCCATTTCGGGCAAGTGCTATTTGACTTGGGGTTTCCCGATCGGCAAGCTCCATAAAAAATTATCGTAGCCGCGATAATGTTTTCAAAGATTATTGGCAAACAAGTAGAACAGAAAAACCAAAACTAAGTTTTGAACTTGCCTCTGTCCTGATCGGCCCACTTGAAGCATGGTTGGATTTTCTTTTGTGCACCACAGAAAATAACTAACATCCTGCCCTGGCTTTCTAGACAAGTGTCTTCCCCCCCTCTATGCTTTTTTCATGGAAACTGTAACCTGATATCATCTGGTCTGCCTACAAAATTGTGCTGCTGTATGTACACACAGGTAATCTTTACGCTAATCTTGGTGTGCGAGGCCCTGAAAATTGCCAAAATAGCCGGGGTCGGCTAATTTACATGTTTAGCACACCAAATACCTCTGGACTCTCATTGGTACCTTTGGACTCTATAATTTGGCACATGACAAAATCAGAGTCCTATTCTCCAAGAAACTCTTATTGCAATATGCATTCGTTGGAACTTGCGATCCTGCAATACAATATGTTGTTGAGCATGTAAGGGACCCAAAGATTAAGTACCATAAATTGTAGTTTGGCTAGAAGCTGACTCCCTTTCCCCCTTTCTAATTGACCCAGATGAGATGAAGGACAAAGTAATATATTCTAAAAATATGCCTAATATAGTGACATTTTAAAACCCCTTTCCCCTTCAAAATATCCTTGAGGATTTGGGGCTCATTCCTGAATACATGATGATTTAGAACTGTCATTCCTACAGAAGGGTTCCAAATACGCAGTTACTCAAAGTCATTTTGTTACCCACCATTGGATGTGGACATCCGTATTTTTATGGACACCTGCCTTGGCATCTTAGGTTGACAGGGTCACAATCTTTTGTGGGCCGCCAGCAACCACTTACCATCGGTATGTGCATGGTGTATGTGCGATGTGTGTCACTAATGTTACTTTTTTTAATTAAACGTTAATTTTGTTTTCAAATTGACCTCAATGAAAAGTTGAAGTTCATTGCAAATCAAACTTGTTTCCATAGGTGCACCATTGGGATCCCTCATTGTTTGATGAGGTCCAAATGTCATATGCTTAGGTCCAAGGTCATGTGAGGCTCAACTTGAAAAATATGCTAAAATGTTAAGTTTTTTATTAAATTGATGTTATTATTTTTTTTGGAAATTGACAATTGAAAAGTTGAAGTTCAACTGGAACCAAACTTGTGTCATAGAGGGTCGTCGAATGCCAAATTGTGTAAACACGTCTTTCAATACGTAATAAATCGCAATCTCATCATAGTGCGAAGTTCACACTCCATAGAAAAACGTTTTACACAATTTGGCACTCGCCAGTGGTGCATAGGTGCACCACGGGATCCCTCATATGTTGATGAGGTTAAAGAGGTCATATGCCAAGGTCAAAGGTCATGCAAGGTCAAGTTGAAAAATAGGCTAAAATGTAAATTTGACCTCAATTCCAAAGTTGAAGTTCAATTGGAACCAAACTTGTGTCATTGGTGCACCATGGGATCCCTCATATGTTGATGAGGTAAAAGATCATGTGCCAAGGTCAAAGGTCATATGAGGTCAAGTTGAAAAATAGGATAAAAATGTAAAATTGACCTCAAATGAAAAGTTGAAGTTCAATTGCAACTAAACTTGTGTCATAGGTGCACCAAGGGATCCCTCATATGATGATGAGGTTAAAGGTCATGTGCCTAGGTCAAAGACCATGGAGCGGCCACAGCTTATATTCTTTTAATATAGCGAGCGTGAAAGCCGAGAACCGCGAAATTCTAGTTTAAATATATGATGCAACAAATTAGGACCTCTAAATATTTGGGATCCTCTTCCAAAAAAAAAAAAAAAAAAAAAAAAAAAAAAAAAAAAAAAAAAAAAAAAAAAAACTCGGTGAAAGATGGATTGTTCCATTTCACTCGCCTGCGGCTCGTGAAATGGAACAATCCATCTTTCACCTTGTGATCATATTTTTACCATCACACTCATAGTCAGTTAATATTTGTATACCATCAAACATACTATTATGCCAAGTCTTTGGTCAGTGGCTCTTGAAATGGTTCTTCAGGTGACTTGTCGCCTGAAGAACCATTTCAAGAGCCACTGACTTGAGGAAAGATAAATTGAGAGTTATCCTAATACATGACAGCACACAGATGTATCACATGGCAGCTACTGCATTATGACCTTGTTGCACTCACCTGACGATATATTTCTCATTGTTTCCTGAAATTTCAGTCTCCAAATGCATTTTTTTTCCAAAGATATAGGGCAAAAATTTTCAGAGTATCTCCTCCTATGCAGCTCTAAACAAACTGGACTAGAATTTTGGTAGCACCTGAGAATCCATTTGAGCAAATATTTTCCTGAAATAGATTAGCAATATTCTACTTAATTCTTGCTAATATTTAACTAATCTTGAAATAAATACCAACTGACAAACAGTGTGAAAAAGCAGATACTTTTAATTATTTGCTTTTAATGAGCAAAAATCTTGGTGTTTCCGTGAACTGACCAGGTTTACCTGACCAGGTTTTGGAAACACTGTGAATTCAACAACCTATTCAACAACCTATACAGCTTTATTCCATCAAGGTTGTTGAATTCATAAACCAGGTCAGGTTATCGAAACACCATAAAAAACCTTCCTTCTATATCTAAAAAAAAAAAAAAAAAAAAAAAAAAAAAAAAAAAAAAAAAAAAAAAAAAGAAACAACAATTACTCTGATGAAGGGATTAAGAATGAAACTTGCAATGACCAAGGTCTAAAATGAAATCAAAAATATTCTGCTTATGTTTAATTTAAAAAGAAAAAACTTGCAAAATCCCTCTGGCAGGGACATATGTCTAACAGGGTCAGAGGTCAAACTGTGTAACCCCAGATGATCAATGGGCCAGTAATTCTTTTGAAGCGAATTAGCCAATAGGTATAAGAGTAAATAGGAAATGAAATAGTTTGAAAAGCTGAGGGGAAGTTAGAGAGCTTTTACTAAGCATTCATGGGGATTAAGAGCAGAAAACATGAAAATACAGTTCCATAGATAAATAATGGCTTAACACAACTTCCTTCTACTACTACTCACATTCCAATGAACTAAACTCCTAGGTAATATGGCCACAGGTCCAATAACTGTATCACCACTGATTGTAAATCCCTTCACACCAAAGTTATTCACAAGTGGTACGCTTTGTGCACGCTCATCTTTCGACAGCAGGTTGAGTGTGGTACGTGTGTATAACTCATCATCTGTTGGATAGAGCTTACTCATAGGCCTCACTAGACACCTGCAATTAAACCAGAGCATCAATGATGTAGAAGTCTCTCAAGTGATGGCATTCAAAGATAGAGGACAATGTTTTTGTGACACCCTTATTTTACTTACAATGGAAAATACTATGATAAACAAATTGACTTTGTACAAGAACAAGGTTGTTCTCAAACCACAAGTCTTGCCCTCTATGTGATCGCAAAATGTGTAACATTTGTATGATGGGGTTAAAAGGTCATATAGGGGGTCAATGGGTGTCATTTTCTGAACACACCCCATGAGTCAGCGGCTCTTCTGACCAAGCTAGGTTGCATTTGGCTCAATTGTTTAGGCAGAAGAGAAACAAATTAATATAACTTTTAACTTTAACTTTTGTCAGGTCAGGTTTCGTTTTAGGGCCTGCTACTGGTATCCTGGTAACCAGTACTACCTGTCCCAGGGCCGAGTTGTCGGCAGCTAAACCGTCACCCCCATCGATTTTCTATTGGAAATCTGATGAGGAGGGTAGCTGGTTACCCTGGTAGAATGAAAAAGAAGATCTACCTACAAGGGCGTCAGCTCTGGAGAGCTTGTTGGCCATCCAGCACATGCTGTCTTGTATGGTGGGCATAGTTGCCCAAAGGCTAGGCCCACTACCGAAAACTGTGGATTGGTGTCAGGAAGGGCATCCGGTCAATTATCTTTTGCTCCAATAAATCCTCTCACAGTAGTATTGCTGAGTGTGAGGTGTATCCGGCCACCCCCGTTGACGGGGACAAAACCGGATTTAAAACTTTGGTTTTACTACTACTACTACTACTACCCAACTGACAAAATGAGTGATGAATGGAAATTGACCTTTTTTGCACTTTTAGCCATTTTTACCCAATAAATCTAAAAGCAATGGTCATAGATGGTACAAACTATACATTTTTGTAATCCTTATGACTAGACAGACAATATGGCATACATTTCAACACGATTGGAGTAATTTAAAAGTTTGACCCCTGTGTAAACTTAAATTGACCCTATTGAAAAAGTGACACCACAATTTGACACCACTAACTATCTTGCATTGATGTAGAGTGTCCATACTAACTACCAACGGTGTCAAATCTGAGATGTAGTGGGACATGAACGATGATGTTTGACCCAAGTCCTTGCTCCCGCTCTATGAGTCAAAATACTATTACTCATACATATAGGAAGAGCGTCGAGGATGACTTGGTCACAAATTTAGAGGATACTTTTCTCTCAAAGTTAAGAGGAATTTGGAGGTCATCTTCCCTCTTCAGGGGAGACTAAATTCCCTAGTAGTGAAAATCCAGCCCCTGACCACAAACAAAGTGACAAGCTGGTAAACAATGAAAATCCAGCCGCTGAGCATGATAGAGTTAGGGACTGTAAAGGAGACCCTTTAAACCATGGCAAGCTGGTAAATGAGAAATGCAATGACCCAGCACTTAGGAAATTAGGTGAGAGGGCATTGACAAAACAGGAAGCCAAGCAAATTCCTGTATGTTTCTACAAGCAAAATGGTGTCCTCATGAGAAAATGGCAGCCACCCGATGCACTTGTAGATGAAGAATGGAAGGTTGTGCATCAAATTGTAGTGCCAACGGTATACCATAGGGAAGTGATAGGCATAGTCCATGATAGTCCCATGGCAGGACACTTAGGTGTGAGAAAAACACATGACAGAATTAGGAGTCATTTTTGGTGGCCTACACTAAGAAAAGATGTGTCTGAGTATTGTAAGACTTGTCACACATGTCAAATGGTGGGCAGGCCCAATCAGAAAATTCCAACTGCTCCCTTGCAACCAATACTGGCATTTGATGAGCCATTTAGTAGGGTCTTAATAGATTGTGTAGGACCACTTCCAAAGACCAAGTCAGGAAATCAGTATTTACTGACCATCATGTGTGCTTCCACCAGATTCCATGAGGCTATACCCTTGAGAATTAGGGCACAGAATATAGTGAAAGCTTTAACAAAGTTTTTCACCCTATTAGGCCTTCCAAAATCAATTCAGCCTGATCAAGGTTCAAATTTCATGTCAGGTTTGTTCCAACAAGTCATGGACCAGTTGGGAATTTCCCAGTACAGTTCTTCAGCATACCGCCCAGAATCCCAGGGGAGCCTAGAAAGGTACCACCAAACATTGAAAACAATGATCAAAACCTATCGTTTTGAATTTGAGAGGGATTGGGATGAGGGAGTTCATCTCCTGTTATTTGATACCAGGGAGGCTGTACAAGAGTCATTAGGATTTAGTCCATTTGAGTTGGTGTTTGGTCACAAAGTAAGGGGATCATTGAAACTACTGAAAGAAAAGTGGTTGTGGTGAATTTGCTAGACTATGTGTCTCAATTCAGACACAGGCTCCAAAGAGCCACAGAAATTGTCAAACAAAATCTCAAACAGAGCCAGGCCAAAATGAAAACATGGTATGACAAAGATGCCAGGAGCAGAGTATTCAAACCAGGTGACAAAGTGTTGGCACTTTTTCCAATACCGGTACAAGGGCATCCTTTGCAAGCCAAGTATTCTGGACCATATGAGATTGAGAACAAAGTGGAAGACCTTGACTATGTGATCAAAATACCAGGTAGACGTAAAAGCCGACAATTATGTCACATGAAGAGTACAATGAAAGAGGTGATGACGTAAAGCCTGCGTGTGCAGTGTCATCCAGTGTTAGTGATGAGTGTGCAAATGATGACATCACAGAGTCAGCACCTGAACAAGACAACACAGAAAATGATTATGGTGTCAAATTGCAAAATTCTGACATACTTACCAATTTAGACAAGAAACTAGGTCATCTCAAAGAAAGTCAACAAGGTGGATTGAAAGAGTTAATTCATGAGTGGGAAACATATTTCCTGATGTACCCAGTGAGACACATGTCATAACCCATGACATTGATGTAGGCATTTCAGAGCCAATCAAATTGCAGCATCTCAGTGAGCCAAGTAGAACTGAGATTGGATATTCAGATCCAGCCAAACTGCACTTTGATGCATATTGGGGAACAATGTACTGATACTTATCTATAATTAAATTTTGTGGATGAGAAATTAAAAACTCCACCTGACAAGAATTTAACCTGCTGGAGTTTAGCTCTACAAGAATACAATCTGGACATAAGACATATCAAAGGAAAAGAAAATGTCCTGGCAGATGCCTTGTCCAGAGCTGCCTAAATTTTGTTCAGAAATTTAGACTGAAAGCAGCAATGCAAGAACATCTATATAATAAAAGAGAGATTCTCATCCTTGTTCCCGAGTGTTCTCAGAGATGGCCATAGGCGTAAATCCCGGGGGGGATGGGGGGATATATCCCCCCCAATATTTTGATGAGGGGGATGGTCAATACGATCATCCCCCCCCCCCAATGTTGATGCCTGTTCATGTGTTTTTGACCAAAAATAACCTCATATTTTACCATAATAGTTTAAAAATGGTAAATTTCCGCGCGCTTCGCGCGCATTTTGTTCTAATTACAATTACATTTAATGATATTAGCTTTGAAATGGCAAAATTTTTAGCGCGCTTCGCGCGCACATGTGCTAGTAATGCATCTTTTCAGCAAAACCTGTTTCATTCTTAAATTTTCATCAACCCCATCCCCCCCAATGTCAAAAAGAAATTTACGCCACTGGAGATGGCTCTATCTCGAGTTCTGATTTTTTGTACATTGGTTGGGTATACCATGCCATGGGGCGTTTGGACATTCATTTTTTCAAAACTATTCAGTTACTATGGAAATAACAGGAAAAACGGGTCGGTTGCTAGCTGAAGCGCGTCGCTGATGCATTATGGGATAAATCACCATGCCACTGCAGCACACTAGCTGTGCGTTGCTATGTTATAACGCACAATGCATTATGGGTTACAACACCATGTCACTGCACTCTGTTGTTGTAGCAACGCGTACCGCGCCGGCGCTTTAGCAAAAGGCAAAACAGAAGTGCGGGCTTAGGCTTAGAATCAATGTAAAATCAACTCCAGTTGCAATTGCAAAATGCAAGCGACAAATATGTTACACAACCTACAGGAAATGGCAAAAAATGAAGCAAAGCGTCTGAGAAAATACAGAGATGAGAATGAAGCTGCCAATGTAAGTATTTCAGGGCCTCTTTTACTAGGCTACCTGTATTATTTTAGAAGTTTACTCTTCTAATGATACCGTAAATCGATTTATAAAATATTTTCGTGAAAAAATCACTTTCTATTCTATTCTACACACTTCAAGGGGTTCGTAAAAAAAAACATTTTTTCAATGTTCTTTATTAACATAGCCTAAGCCTACCTTCAAGTGTTGCCTGAAGGATTCTAAACATTTGCCTTGAGGACCCTGGCCTAGAGTTTATAGGTATCCAATTAAGAAATGGGGTCATTCCATGACAAAACACCAAGGAGTGGAACCCACCCTCTCAGATTTGTTGAAATTGTAGTAAAAGGTACATTTCATGGGCTACAGAGGATTGGGTCCCCCCATCAAAGGCAAAACAAAATTCAAATTCCATTCCATTTTTGAAGTTATGGGCTCTCAAAGTTTTACTACTCTGACTATAAAAGTGTGATTCAGTAGTAAAAAAATTATTTATGCTATTTATATAATCAGTAGTTGCCATTGTTGAATCATTAACACCGCACGTAGGAATTTTGCATCCCCCTTAGTTAAAAAATAGGCCACAAATAGTTCCATGGTGCGAAATGGACCTTAAATGGGAACCACAATAGAGGGCGCTATTTTGACGCGTTACACCTGTGATATTTCACAAAATCTGAGAGGGTGGGGTTCCAAACCTTGTGTTTTGGCATGGAATGACCCAATGGGTTTTTTTTTTTTTTTTTTTTTTTTGTTTGGGGCGCAAAAAATATTTTAGAACCAAAGTGACGCGCACGCAATATTATATAATTTTCTTGCTAATTTTATAGATCACATCCGAAGGGGATTCTTCAGCTGGATCGTCTCTTCATGATGTCCCAGCAGCCCCTCGCATTACTACAATCAAGGAACTTAACAAGAATCTTATAGATATGGTAGCATGAACTTTTCATTTTTAAAAAGCGGAGGAAACTCATGTGAATGTGGTGCACTAAAATTCCAAGGGGAAACGACAGGGATGTGTTGTAGATGGACAAAGTCAGCTTGCTTGGCCCCTTTACAAATCCACCGGAGCCATTACACATATTTCTCAATTCATCTACTTCAGATTAAAAAACGATATTCGGAAACGCCTTCGCCAGTACTATTTGTTTTGCCAGACATATTTGGCGCTAATGAAATTCAGCGGCAAGGGTGTGGAATCCATCATTCAGATCCACGGTAAAAGAAAAAAAACAAAACAAAAAAAACCCCTTGAGATTTAGGGTTGCGGGTGTGTATACTGGCCGCCGAGAGGAAATTGCGGGCCCGGGGGAAACTTTGAGTTACGGGCCCCCTTTACCAACTTCGTTTTCCAGAACCTATACGGCGGGGGGGGGGGTGTGAAGTTAAACAGTGACTGCGAGTTTCCAGAACACTATACCGGAGGGGGGTTGAAGTTAACAGTGGCTGCGAAGTGAAGTGGCCATGCGCGGCGCGGGGGTGTGGGGAGCTTCATGTAGGCATATATAAATGTTGATGCAAAGGTGGTTTTGATTGAACTATTCATATGTTAGGTTTAGGGGAGACAGGCCAGGGGGTTGGGTGCGGAGGAGAGTGCCCCATCCGCAAAGAGCGTGAACCTTGCAGGTGATAAAACCAAATATAAAATGGTAATTGTTTTACTTTTTAATGAATCATGATGATAGAGGTTATGTTAAAAAGTACACAAGGCGGTTCTCGAACCAAAAAGGTCCACCGCCCGTCGCGATAGTAAATGGAGGGATATAAATTTTAATATCCACAGGGAGAATTGTGATGGAAATAAGTGGTTCTAAAACCACTGAGGCTGCTGCCATAGCAGTTGCAATTTGATGGTATCAAAGTGTGCCTACATTGACCATACAAACTAGTTGTAGTATTTGACCCTTAGATGACCCTATTTGACATTGCTGAAAGCCTTAACAATTTTTGTTTTAGAAATGTTGACCACATCCACAACGTTTCATGACCTACCACACGTTGAGTTAGTTGACCTTGCATACCCCCACGACCTTGAAATGACTTAAAAATTTTCGGCAATGAATGCTATACTACACCCATCAGTTTCATGACCATACTACCATGTGTCTGGATTGACCTTGGTGACCCAACATGACCTGGAAATGACCATCAAAAATTTTTGACATGAATGTGACCCACACCCACCAAGTTCATCATCCACCACATACTTATGGATTTGACCTTGGATGACCCCGCCCGACCTTGAAATGACCTTCAAATTGTTGGCACTGACTGTTGACCACACCCACCAAGTTTCATTCATCCCTACCACCTACTTAATGGTTTGACCTTGAATGACCTGACATGACCTTGAAATGACCTTCAAAATTTTCGGCACTGAATAGTGGACCACACCCACCAATTTTATCATCCTACCACATTTGACAAGGGTTATAAGCAATATTTATCCCATTTGACCGTGAATGACCCCGGATGACCTTGAATGACATTCCATTTTAGCAATGAATGTTGACCACAACACCGCAACGCCTACTGAGATTGGCATCTATGTTGCGAAGATGGACACCCACACTGGCTTAGATCCAGAGATATTGCGTGGGACGCACACACACGAACACACACACGGACAGGGGATTTCTATAGTCCCCTGCCAACTAAAGTTGGCGGGGGACCAAATAGAGGATGGTTTTACTTTTGTTTCAAATAATATATTATTAAAGTGTTCCTGGAGAGTTCATATATGAAGCGGCCCGGGGGGGGGGGTGGGGTTGGTTCAGGCCGAAGCGCGGGGGCCCTTGAAGTTCACTTCCAAAACCAATTTTATCATGTATATTTGATAGAAACGATTTGAAATTGGTAAGTAGTCCATTCATTATTTTCATGACGAACCGTTTTATAAAACAAAATCTTAATTGTGTGTAAATTCTCAAACGACAAGAGGGCCCAGCCAGCAATAATAAATTTATTAACCGCGCGTAGAGTGTAAAACCAAAATGGGAAATTTCGATAGGTTACAGAGTATGTTCTCAACGTATAAGTGGTTGTCATGCCGCAGGAGGGGGAAAAATGGGCCCCCTGTATCTGCCATGTGCTCTCTTTCTCCCCCACCCTCTCTCTCTCTCTCCCTCTCACTCACTCACTCACTCACTCACTCACTCATCACTCACGCACTCTTCCTCTCTCTCACTTTCTCTCTTTCTCTGACTTTGTCACAAACGCAAGGGCGGAAACTTTTATTTTACCGGGCCCATCGCACCACGGGCCCCCCTAGGACACGTGCCTGGGGTCCAATTAACCCAATGCGGGTGTAAATTTACGGCAGGCATTGGTAATGTGAATACGGGAAGCGGGGACACTTGATCCGTCAGTGATTGCTTCTGTTTCATTGATTGTTCCCATTCAGTGATCGCTCCCGTTCACTCAGATAGCGGGGGGCCCGCGCGAGCGCGGCCCTCCCGCTAGTTATAATATAAGTGTATAAAAAATTTGCACTGTGTAAATGTATGTAAAAATTAACCACAAAATGGTTAAAGGTATAACGCCAGATTTTGAAAAATTTCATTCATTCCAATTTCTTTGAAGGGGGAGGATGTTATATAGAGAGGCGCTCCATTGAGGTTGATTTGAAGCTTGCGATGAGCCTCTTTGGTGTTGAGATGGAAGGCAGTGCAGTGGTCTTGGCTTGACTCAGCTTTAGTTTCCAGGTCTTGAGATATGTGCAAGTAGGGCCATATCCATATCTGCAGTAAGTGTGAACTTATACTTCTGTCCAGTGCTGTCCGAGTGGGAGAAGGGCAAGAAGTCAGTGTTATGTCTAGATGTTGTTGAGGTAAATCGCTGAATACACGTTAAACAGCATGGGAGCCAGTACAGGACCCTTGTTGGGAATCTGTTCCAGCGACGAAGACGACTACTCTGCCCATTCATGTCTTGGGATAAAGGCTATGGTTTGCAGGCATGTTACATGAATTGTACACGGTGACGATCTGGGATGGTCTTGAGAAGCAGGCCCTGTACCACATGGTGTAGTATGCCTGCATTAGGTCCACCAAGATGACGACTGCCTTACTGACGCTTTTCAAAGCGCTTTTATCAATATCATTTGTCGAGTTTTAAATCTGGTGGGACAGTGCTCCGGCACGGCGGAATCCTGCTTGTGTAGGCAGATGGGTTCGACGACAGGCTCCAGCCGGTGCCAGGATCATCCTCTCAAGGAGTTTGAAGGACACACCCAGGGCGGTAGTTCTTAGGGTTGTCGACAGGCTTGTTTGGTTTGGGGAGTGCCGATGACAGACTTATGCCCTCCTCCAGATTTGGTTAAGGACTGGTTGGGTAAGGCACATGTGTATAACTCTGAGGTCCATTCAAGACATGTGGCTGCATTGCATCAAACTCCGCTTGTATGTTTAAAACCCCTGGCCTTTCCACTCTTTAGTCATAGGCCGGGGGGATGGGGGATATATCCCCCCCCCATATTTTGATAAGAGGGGATTGTCATACGATCATCGGGCCCCCCCCCCCCCCCCCAATGTTGATGCCTTTTCATGTGTTTTTGACCAAATAACCTCATTTTTACCATAATATTTTAAAAATGGTAAATTTTTAGCGAGCTTCGCGCGCAAATGTGCTAGTAATAGATCTTTCAGCAAACCCGCTTCAGTTCATAACTTTTCATCAACCCCGTCCCCCCCAATGTCAAAAAGAAATTTACGCCACTGCTTTAGTTGGCTGATAGCAGAGGTCTACACTCATCTTGTGAGGATGTTGAAAGTGACCGTCCACGCCGGGGGCTCGACAAAGTTTGGCGATCTCTTTTTTAACAGAAGCGAGTGTATCGATTGTTCTTGAAACGCTCATTTTGCTCAGAACTGTAGTTTTGGCAGTCACTGGATATTTCGATGGTTTTGAAAATTCTGCCTATATGCCAATCCAGTGGTTGTAATTTGATTTCTGTCACTTTCTGTCCAATTGAACTTTGGAAAAAAAAATCAAAATTATCAGACCAGTTTGGGAATCCCTGATTTTCATCGCGGGGTTATATATTTGTACTTATAATATTATAAACATACATTGAGTAAAACAAAATCAAGAATCGAATGCTTTAAGAGTCCCAAAATGCCAGCGAAACATCATAACAGAACTATTACTAGTCTAATTACTCACTCACTGCCTAAAAAAAGTCTAGACCTAAAACAATAAAAATAAATAAAACCTATTTGAAGCCTGAAGAAGCCCTCTTGGTGAAGAAACCTGAATGTGACTACCGGTCACTATTTGGCATGCCATGCAAATCCAGCTTGGTATCAAGGTTCCGTAATGCTTTGGAATTTTAGAACTTTCTAAATTTTAGAAGCTAAATTGTACGTTGTTTAAATTTGAAATAAAGCAACTATTCCCAGTGATGGTGATTGTTTTCTCTTGCTAATGGCGCCTTAAAAACTGTAATTTTGTGTTTTGATCGAAAAAATGGAGCGATTTCTCTCCCCGGTAGAATAAATCAAATGTCAAGAATGCATAAAATAAAAATTGGGTTCCCTGGATAGATATTACTATTCCTGTTAATATGACATGTCACACATCTCTCAGATTAGAACTAGTGAAGATTTTTGAAAGAAAAGAATTTGGAAAAGCAAGCCTCTACCTACCATTCAACTTGACGCCAGTAAAAACGGAAGCATAGTTGGTTTGCTACCCTCCCCTACCCATTCCATTTTTGGAGTGCGAGTTGCCACACGCTATAATTTTTCACCTCTGCATGTCACAAAATGTGTATGATGTTGCCATGTGTAACAAGCCTCTGGCTCTCCCGTGTATAATTAAAATCGGCCCGACAATGCCAATTTTCGCTGGTAACAAATAACAAAAACGAACGAGTTGTCGGACCATTTGAGCTGTATAAATGTTTCTCGACTCGCCGAGGTCAAATTCCCATTGTGCAAACAATATTTAACCTCGAGGTTGTGCATTTACTACGGTGTTAAAAGGTCACACTGTCTTAGCAACTACTACCCACAAGCGACCCACTGTCAACTCTATCGTGACGGCCAATTTTGAAAAGGAAATATTTTATTATGATCTTTGCAATGCCTAAACTATCTCACAAATAAATGCCTGACGTTTCATGGAGATGGCTAGGATCATTCTATATCGATGATCCTGGGCAATCAACGCAAGTTAAATTTTTCGGGTATTTTCCATACGCTTTCATAGCTTAGGGGCGGTAACTAAACCAACCATGCTGTAAATTACGCTGGTGCCCTGTGCCTTGGTTTCGGCTAGTCTCAGTGGTGAGCAGTGGCGTAACCAGCGGGGGGGGGGGGGGGGGGGGGGGCAGTGGGGGCGCAAGCCCCCCCAAACGAACCCTTGCCCCCCCGCCGCGACCCCCCCAAATGAACTGACCTTTTGCTGTAGCAGTGTACTTTGGAGAAGACCCAAATAGCCCCCTCAAAAATGCCTTGGCACACCGTCTGCCCCCCCCTTTGCAAAGTCTGGTTCTCCATTGGTGGGAGACACCATAGTCGTCAGAAACCAGCGTCCTGTAATGAAATGTGATCAATTGCGCAAGCAAGTGGATACTGCAATAAGATTATCTGAGCACTTGCACTCCCCTCTCCCCCAAATGATTTCCCCTGCACAATTTATGCTAGGGGCCGAGGGGAGTGAACAAGATTCTGCTTCTTGCCCTGTCCACCACCAAGCATGTTGTAATTAAAATGGCGTATTGTCGCCCAATTTTCCTTCATATACGTCAAACTTTTATCCAGCTACAAGCTACTTTTTATATTTAATACACGCACAAAATCAATGAAAAAAAATAGGTGGTAACCAGAGGTTGTTGAGAGATATTGTCAAGGGTTTTCTGCAGCCATCGGCAGGCAAAAGCAAGAAGTACACGGGACTACCACCGCAGTGAAAGGGCTGGTCTAGCCTAGGGCAATGTCTGAAAGAGGGGTGGGGGTAAAATATGAAGTATTGTTTTTCTTTTTTCGGAAGTTCGCTCGAATTTATAGTACTGGACGTTTTTTGGCGGGGAGGGAGTCCGGCCCCCTATAAAAATCCAGCTCAGTTTTTTTGGGTATGGGGAAAGAACTATACACAGTGATTTTTAGGCCTCCTATATTTATTATTAATTACCCACACACACACACACACACACACTACCACATCACATACCACATACATCAACACACACACGCATACATATAATGTACACACATACCCACCATTTTATAATTTATATAGCTGAGCCTATAAACTCATCTGACTTTTGTTCAAGCCTGTTTCACGCCAATGAATGAGGCAACTTAAACATTTTCTTTCGGCTTTAAATAAAATCAAGCCTAAATATCTGTGAATGATCGATAATAGCATGTATATAGCTCATATATCAGATGACGTCTATTTTGTTTCAATCGACACTACGTGGTGCGGAAAGTGTGTAGTCTGTGTCACGACTCCGAAAATATTATCGAAATTAGTACGCGCGAGAGATTAACGTTTCAGTCCGTCATAGCAATGCTGCAAATGAACTAATCTCAAACTGATCTTCCGGAAAACGAAGGGGTTCTATGAGATTTTTGGCATCAAAGGGTCCGTTACTATGTTTTGTTTTAAATCTGTACCGTATGGGTCTGACCTATATAACCTAGCGAGAAATTGAACGTTTTTGTCGGGTACTTCGGTGGCCGCAAACACGGAAAGTGAACACGCAATCGCTACGGCCGCATCCCTTTTTCCCACAATGCCATTTCGGTATTATTCCAGTCTTGAGAATTTTCAAACGCGGGTTTTCAATTTACGTTTTCAATTTTAGAAACAGCATATACGTTTCCGTACCGACCCCCGTATCGACATCGTGATCCCTTGTGCCACGCACGTATCATGCAACACCAAACTTCACGTTCCGCCCAACCGAGTGGCTGCGGTCGGTCCGTTGAACTCCGTTTGCCAGAATTTCACATCGAGGTAAAGCACCCTAGTCATTTTATTAAACAAACCGGACAGCACATGGACATGGAAGACAACCAAAACGTTGTGATGACCAGTTAGGAATGCTTTTGAAGCAGATCATGAACATAAATGGAGAAGAAATGTTACCATCATTGAAATCCCATTCGAATCCATTCGTCTCGGACGTAATTTCAGCACACATTTCGAGAATAAAATGGCGATTCCATGCAAGTCTAGTACTTTTTCGGCCATCGGCTTCGACACAGAAATCGAGTCACTTTCATTCACCTCCAATTTTGAATAGAAAACTTTCGGATCGGGAACCATGTGGCAGTCGTGTATACTGTTTACACTACGCAGTTTTTAATGATAATACCGGATGAATTTAGTATTCTGCACACACTTAAATTTGGCACCTTTAACATGCGTTTATTCCGTTTAACGTGCCGATTCGTACTTGTGCAGAATCTAAATTCTTTCCGATAATTTTTTTTTTTTTTTTTTTTTTTTAATTTTTTAGTTTTTTGATAATTTTTGAATTTTCGAAATTTATAGCTGCCGGCTGTCTTATCGGATTCTTGTCGTCTGCTTTCCAATTTTCATTCACCGGGAATGGGAAGGACCGCCACCGCGGCGGGTGCCTGATTTCCGCTATCCCCGGTGCAATTTTCACCCTTCCAAAGGTTGCACAATTCCTGCAACTTTTTGATGTTTCGCTGGCATTTGTGAGCCTTTAAATGCATTCGATTCTTGAATTTTGTTTTCAATCGGATATTTTTCTATAAGTAACAATACAGGATGAAATCAGCCCGGGGGAAATCAGGATCCCACTTGATAATTTGGATTTTTTTTCCTTCCAAAGTCAATTTCGCCACATACGTCTATGGGCCTTTTACCCAGTCCCTATATTTTTTTAAAATATAGGGACTGGAACTGATCTAATGCAAATCCAAATGATTGGCAATGACAAACCAATGGCATGAATGAATTGAATCGACATTGTTGAATGTCCGTGGAATTCGGCAGCCATCACTCCCGAATCATACAAGCTGCTAGGGGCCGACCAATGTAACCTTGTCATCAGTACTAGTAGTCGCGTCTTTGTTGCCCGGAGTTAATTCCGATACCTCAACTCCCAGGTCCCAATCGACTCCCCATTGCAATGCTTACTGATCAACCATGGCCAGCTTAGCTATCATCAATACACACAACATCTTGTGCGCTTTTGGTCGGCTTTTGGTTTACACCACGGAAGTTTACACTATTTGTCATCGCGATGATGGAAGCTATGTAACGATCAATGACAATACGTTGATAGATATTTTTGCAGCACAATAATGCCTCCTTCTTTGCCAAGTTTTGTAAACCTTGCAGCTACGAATTTGTTTTTTGAAATTCTGTTAATGAAACTAAATACTTTAGTAACGGAAATAAAGTTTTTCTTCCATGCTTTTCTAAATAGCCTAAAACGCACACTTATTTCTGGATTTTTAAAAATAAATGTCCCCCGATAAATGTCGACTTGACGTATCGGTTTAACGTTATTAACGTTTTTCCATGCTTTTCTAAATAGGCCTAAAACGCACTTATTTCTGATGTTAAATAAAATGTTCCCCGATAAATGGCCGGACTGACGCTTATAGCGGTATCGGTATTTTATTCCATTTAGTTATCCACCAAATTCTAAGTTCTATGGAAGATATTTTACAGTGAAGTTTTTCAAGAAAGATGCTGGCTCCTAAAAGTGTACAGGTTATCAGACCTAGTTTTTGTGGACTACCAACAATATTTATCCCGCCTAGCTATGGAAATTGAATTTCAGCTTTTTCTTTATATTTTATAAAATCATTGTTTGGACTGGTAGCAGGTTCCGTCCGGGGCCCGTCTTTCTTTTAATTTAGCCAAGGGGCAGAGGGGAACATAAACTTTTAATAGAGAATGAATAAATTAGGGAGAATGCGAATTTCACATCAACTTAGAGCTGGATTGGCTTCGAATTTTATAGCCGAGGCCATATATTCCTGTAGTTGCAACGTGTATCATTGTAATGTTGTGGGCACACGTAAACCAATTAGTTGTATAGAGTACCGCCGAGCGTATGCCGATTCGGGAACCTGAGTTTTGGATGATGTCCATCAGTCAACACTAGAAGAATACTGATTGCAAGGTTACCTGGTCGGCCCCCTAGCCGCTTGTGGAAGTCCATGGACAGCAATGTTTTTGGATGTGGTTGGCAGAATACTGAATCCGTCCCCTGGCCTTAATTTTATTTGACCTGCGTTATTTAACCACTAGCAGTGCTACTGCTAATAAATCACCCTTCTCTGTGGAGTAGCTTACACATTGTACATATCGACCTCGAAAGTTTCGCAATCGTGGGCGCAGACATTTTGATCTGTTCAAAATAGATTCCTCTTTAACAATTAGCACCATGACGTAATTCGTTTCAGGGGGAGCACGCCACCGCTACCGGGCCGGCAGGAGAAATATCGCTGGTAACAATTTAGCCCTGATTTATCCTGCCTAACCCATTTAGATTTTTGTCAAGAATTCCCAGAGATTTCCTGAAGAATTCGTATTAAATTTAAATACAACACAAACTCAATGGTGAAGTCAAAATGTAAGATTTCTTGGCCGCCACTACATGCCTGACAATAAACAGGACAATAACAGCGTGAGCGCCCCCACCAATTTGTATTTTATTTGAATTTTTGTGCCAGTGTATTTTACAAGAACTTGGTGAGGTCCCCTATTCTAATTCAACGCGGTACTCTGTTTTAGTGCACACGCTACCCCGCACTCTATACACTGTAAAGACGCTTGGTGAAAAAGATAGGCCTATCACCAATGCAACTTATGCTTGATAGGCTATTTTGATTGAAGAGAAAACGATAACCGTTACCACCATGCACAAGGCACGCACAGCAAGGTCCGATTTCTACTAAAAAAATAAATGAGCTATAAAATAAATAAAAAAAAGATTGACAGTAAAAAAAATGGACAAGACAAGCAAGTGAAGAATACAGATAATTGGAAAAAAATTAACAGAAAAAAAAATATAGAATGAAATAAATTGATTAGATTTGTTATGTAAGATCGAGGCAACTTTTGAAAGTGTTTTAGCTTGTTAATATATCATTACAGTTAAAGAGTAGAAGTCTTTGGACGGATAACATAAGAATCAATCAAATTTTTAGTGAAACTCATCACCGATGTACACATGCACCTAATGGACACACAAATTGCAGTGTTTGTCAGTATCTGAGTTAATAAGCGATGCAAGTTATTCTGTTATTAGGGAATTTAATCTATATATTAATACCGGTGGTCTGCGGGTGTGTCTGTCTGTCTGACCGCGTCTATTTTCTCGGAGACCAGGGGTCGCACGTTCTTGAAACTTGGTGGGCGGGTGCCCCTTGACCTTCCGAAGACCGAGTTGTATTGGTTAGTGGATCAAAGGTCATCGGGGGTCATTCGAGGTCAAAAGAGGTCAAATGGGGTAAACCAGGGAGGTAAATAACATAGAAACTGGGTGGGCCATGGCCCACCCAGTTAATTATTTGGCCACCCAGTAAATTAATTCTGCCCAATGACCCAAAATGGCCCACCCAGTTAATTATTTGACCCACCCAGTAAATTACCTGGCCCAAAATATATTGATGAAGTTCCAGTATTTTCAGTTAAATTAATGAATGCTAATAAACTAGTAACTGAGCAATTTAAGTAATATCCTGAATAGGCAGTGTGCGACTCTATACCTAACAATTATGGTATTCAGGGTAGTTGAGTGACAAACTTTACTATAAAGGCCTATACTAATTAAATGAAGATCACCATCTTTAAAGGGCACCAAGACAGGAAGGTACGTTATATTGTAATGGATTGGAATATGCTGAAATTCCTGCTCGCTGTGTGTATAATAAACACATAATGACCACCTTATGACTCGGGGCAAGAAAGCCTGGTGGAATTGCACATACAAGATCAAATAAAATAAGTTTGTTTGCAGTAAGAGCTCAAAAACGGAAAATGTACCTGCCACTTTTGTTTTTTGTTTTTATTTTAATATCATACACGTTAAGTCAAACTGTTCTGTATAATTAGAATTTATAACCCAAAAAATATTGATTTGGGTTCACATGTATTAAAAGTATATCCTCTTTTATTTTTTTTTTTGTTCCAAAATCTAAATTTTCTGAATTCATCAAATAAACAAAATGAATACAGTTAATGGCTCCAATTCAAATGACTATTTTTTGAAACAAATTTGGTTTTTGTTCTTTTTTTTTTTTTTTTGCCTAATCGTCACTCTAGTAGAAACGTAAAATAACTATTTCTTTTTTACTATACCAAAAAGGCTGCGCCCTCCAATAAAGGACTAATGAGATCAGCAATCATCATATCTATCAATATCGTCAAATGATTATTAGTATGAAAACATGGTGATTTGTATCTCAATTGGGACTCCGGGCAAGGGGCTTCAAATTGCAATATATTCACGGCCTATGCTCACTCAGCTGGAAAGGGGTTAATTTGCCGTCAAAGTTAGATTCATAGATGAATAATTAAAAAAAAGGGTAAGACAGACGACATATGTTGAGTAATTAATACTAGTAATAATATTTTGACATGATCAGTAAATCGAGTATTGTATCAATTATTTTTTTGAATTGTTTACAATATCCCCTACTAAAATTGGTCAAATGGAGCGAGTTAGTGAACATCAGAAAGCATTTTCCGTGGTGATGAGTGATTTTTGTTTCTGTCCATTTTTAGTAAAACACACAAAAAAAAAATTGTGTGAATTTTTGTTGTCGAATATCTTGGGATATAATTTGTGTATCGTCAAATTAAAAAACCTCATCATTTGTGAATTACGACTAAAGAATCAGAATAAATGTTTTGACACAAAAAATTCCATAGTCCAATCAAATCAAGTTTTTATCATGAATGAAATTTAGGTTTCTAAACAAACACATCGACCAGTTTCATACCAAATTGAGTTTGAAAGCATTATCTACACTAGGGTAATTATTAATACACTACAAATTTATCCCAACTAAAAATGCACAACTTATTATATAAAATGAAGAGCTCATTTCCAAAAGTGCCTTAATTGACTTTTGGATTTAAAAAAGGAAAATTTAACTGCACTGTGCAATTTATAATTTACTCCTATTTTGATTCGTATATAGGAACAGTGTACCAGTCAAAATCATTATCATATGCTAACCTCAATACTTTCTTCTTAAAAGAAATTTAACTTCTTATTCTAATTTCTATGAAAATTACCCATGTTTTTTTGTTTAAACTTTATGACTTCACGTTTTCAGAGAAGGTTTCGAACCAAACATGTGATGAGTACCATTGAAGTCCGTCTCATGTTGAGTTTTCATAGCGCAGTGATACTCTTAGTTATGCATTCAATACCACCATATCGCAACATTAAAAGAGCCACAAATTTTTTTTTTGAGGATACAAAATTCCTAAATTTGATAGATTGTAGAACAACTAACCAAGAACGTTTTGGAGGTTTATTAAACAAACAAACGAAAAGAAAACACAAACATTATTTGAACTTGGGTTTTCTGTCTAATCAGCCCCATAGAGAGCACAATAAATCTTTTTAACATAAAGACGGAGTTGGGCTATTCCCCTTCGTTGGTGTTTAATACATGGGCTTTCTCTGTACTTGAGCCCCGTTCACTTAGTTTAGTTTGTCCTCCCAATTTTTAAACCTTACACAGAAATGTCACACTTCTTTAAAGCTTCATTAGTGCATCCAATCATGGTGTAACTGGTTGATTTTTATTGTTTTGTTTACTTCCATATGTACCATAGCCTTTTATTTAAAAATTCATGGTCGAAGCATATTTTCGATTTTGGTTCCTCAACAACAGAGTTGTGGCCCGTTATCTGTCCGTCCATGAAGTACAACTTCACCCATATGAGAGAAAATTACTTTCAAGTTAATATGGTAACAGTTTTTTCTTCTTTTCTTAATTAATTGGCGCATATTGAGAAGAAAACATTAACATTTTGCATCTTGCTGGGACTTTAAAAATATGGAAAAAATGTGACCAAAAAGTATGGCCCGTTACACAGTCCTCCCACACAGTAACGGGCCAACCCTTAATTGTACTTTATAGATAACAGAAGCACAGGTGATGCAGGGTTTGTGAGTTTGTTGGGGACTAAGGGTCAAGATTCTGTATTTCAATTGACATTACAACAAGCATTTTTTCACTTCTGTTGCTTTGGAGTTACAAATTTTGAGAAATATCTTACAAAATCCACAGTAACTCCTCATACCAACTTATTCAAAAACTGGATGAAATTTCCCCCAGAACTTGAAAATTGAGAATCCATTATCCATTTGATGGTATTGGTCAATTCATTTTAAAAACGTATGATCAGGCACTAAGATGTACTACTTTGAAAAATAACATCATACTAAATACTATCAATTAACATTAACAACACAAATGTCATCATGAACCTCCAACCATCTTGGTATTAAATTTAGCATCATGCAATGGAAGACTGCTAAAATTGGTATTATATAAATCAAAGCAACCCCTAAAACAAATCTGCAAACCTAACTACACTGCAGTCAACATCAATTATATGTAACCACGTAGGGTTATGGGACACACTCTTGTCTTGGAAGACTGACTGTAACGGGCCAACCTAATTGTGAAAAACATGGCAAATGAACAATTCTAGCGACATAATTTATTTATCCTGTCTATTGTTTTTTTTATTTGGAACATTTATCATGCTTGATTCTACTTAATTCTTCCAAAATTTGCATTTTTTATTTTTGGACTTAAATGTTAAAATGTTTGACCCACATTTCACGAGAAATGCCACTTCTAAATGATGTAAAAAAAAAAGTTGAAAGATGGCGGGCATTTTTCCGGAAATGTTCTCGTGTCTCTTGATGTTGTTATAGTTATACATGCAGTAATCTTGTTACAGTGAATGGTATAATATACTTCAAGTTTAAAAACAACATTTTTGAACTAAGGTTTTAGTAGTTGGTTTGTTTTATAAATAGCAAATTTGTTGAGGAATGCTGAAAAAATAAAGTTTGCCCACCCATATTATTTTTCCATACTTTTTTGGTCCTTTAATTAAAGTTGGCCCACCACACTGTTAAAAAAGTTTCATGTTTTTTAAAAATTTACGGAAATTTCTGGCAGCAGTATTTCCAGTCATTTTTAGGTAAATTTACAGAAAATTTCTGTCAATTAACGAAATTTTGACAGTATTTTACATAATTTGTCTCATATTATGGAAAAAATGTGTTCCGTAAAATTTTAGTAAAAAAAAAAAAAAAAAAAAAAAAAAAATGCCGGAAATTTGCTGCAGAATTTTGAATATTTCCGTAAATTAACTTTTTTATGTTTTTTTTTTTTATTTTTATTGTTTTTTGTAAAAAACAGAGTTTTTCCCGTAATTTTACGGAAAATCTGTTTCTTAATTTCCGGAAATTTCTAACAGTGCAGTAAATTATTCTTATTTACCTCACTGGGGTAAACGTTGGTGTATGGACATGAAACTTGGAGGGTGGGTTGAGTCTTGATGCGAATTTTGAAGGTCACGACAAGGTCATTAGGGTCTTTCAAGGTCAAATGAGGTTAAACGTTTGTTTCTCGCAGACCGCGGGTCGTACGTTCCTGAAATTTGGTAGGTGAGTGCCCCTTGACCGTCGCGAAGACTGAGGTTGTATTGTTAGTGGATCAAGGTCCTCAGGTCATTCCAAGGTCAAAGGAGGTCAAATGTTACGCATTGGTTTATGGACATGAAACTTGGAGGGTGGGTCGACTTCTGATCGAACCGGGGTTGTTTTGGTTAGTGGATAAAAGGTCACAGGGTCTTCAAATTCAAATGCAGTCAAATGGGGTAAACATGGGTGTATGGACTGACTGGGAGGTTGGGGTCAATTTTTGATGCCGAAAATTTGAAGGTTACTACAAGGTCATTGGGGTCATTCAGGTCGAAAGAGGTTAAATGTTAATTTCCTTCGGAGACCGAGGGTCGCACATCCTGAAACTTTGTGGGTGGGTGCCCCTTGACCTTCCTAAGACACGTTGGTATTGGTTAGTGGATCAAGGTCATCAGAGGTCATTCAGGTCAAAAGAGGTCAATGGGGTAATGTTGGTGTATGCACATGACCCTTGGAGGGTGGGGTTGATTTTTGATGCAAAAAAATCTTTAGGTCATGACAAGTCATCTGGGGTCATTCAGGTCAAAGGAGGTCAAATGGGGTAAACTTTGGTGTATCCAGACAGAACTTGGTGGGCGGGTCGCTTTTGATGCTGCAATTTAAAGGTCACAACAAGGTCATCAGGGGTCATTCAAGGTCAAAGAAACTGCAACCCCAAGGGTCATTCAAGCCAGGTGACGCGCAACCAGGTGTCGCGAAACCGGGACCGCCTATCCTACATAATAGCAACAGCTGATTGTTGAATAATTGTGCTTATATTAAGTTCGCAAGATGCAATTCTATCGCAATGATCTAAATTGTGTAAAATAAAATTCAGTTTGAATTAGTCTTTAACTCATATGATTGAACAAAGTCTTATACTTGACCAATTTTGTCATTTTGCCAATGTTTAGTAAGCGAAACCAATTGCCTTTTGAACCAAACAGAGTTATGGAATATGGATATCTAATTAATTCGTTTGCCTAAAATGTGGTTGAAACCAGTAATAGGATCAGAATGGCGTAGGCCTATATATAGCATGCTTGGCTTTAACAATTATTTTGATTTGCCATTGCTTTCTTAAAACTACCATTAAATTGAAGACTGCAAGGTATGAGTTCGGAAATCTTTTTCACGAGTGAGAAATCTGAGATTCATACATTACATACAATACATACATACATCTTTAATGCTTATATAGCGCTGCTACATCGAGATCGTAGCGCTTCTCAGGCATGTCCTCTTGGGTACCGTGGATTCACCCATAACCCCTTATACTAGGCACTTAGTGTTAATTCCCGATCTCTCTATACCTGACAACAGAAACAGCACTAATCCATAAGACACTTATTTACAATCGTTGCTCATAACCTATAGGCCTACTCAGAGCTGGGATGAATGTCCAGCTCAGACAAGATTCCAAAATAGTCTGAACACTGTTAACATCCTCACATATCATAGTATGATATTTTGTCTCCTATAGATTTAAAGGTGCAACGAGAGATCCAAATAACAGGTGTCCCGAAAAAATTTTAAAACCCTGACCCTTGTCACGTCGAAAGCTTCCTATCAAAACATCCCATCCGAAAGGACCAAGCCGCGAACTGTCCCCCGGTACAAAAACGCGAAATTTTCAATTCGCCTATGTTTTCATTGAAATACAAGCACACACAAATCCCACTCCCGGTTTCTTTTAAGTTATTTCTGCATTCAAATAAAGGTTGGAAACATTGAGTGTCTAAGCTATATGAAATCACTAATATCACAAAATAGATGACTTGAAATCTCCCGCTGCACCTGTAAGCAGGTCAAGTCTTCTCTGTCACCCAAGGCCCAATTTGAAACCACAATGGACTGCTATGATGCGCTTACATGGCTTATGTGCATGGAGACTGATTGCCAACCAATGTGGAATCTCCTGTTGTCAAACATCCACGGTGCACAGTGGCGTCATGATCATCTGGGCGGGGGATGGGAGTGGTCCCCCCACTCAAAATCACCCGGCAAAACACCCCCCCCCCATGAGATCATAAAGCAATATTACTTGACGGTATTAACTTATAGCCCTTTACCGCAGCTAAGACGCGCGCGTTACCATCGTCGTATACCATACAGTATTTTTCGGGGTATAGGGCAATTTTTTCCCAAAGGGGACATTTCCCATAACTGCGAAAGCATTTTTTTAGTGAATGTTAACTTTTTTTGACAAAAACTAAAAAGTCGAAAGAGCCCGTTTATTATACACCATAAACCAAATAAGTGAAAACCCCGTTTTTTCGACGGTTTGCGGCGTGGGGGGGGGTTATCGAGGTTAGGTCCTTAGGATCCGTACGGAACAGTGGCGTAAAGTTCTTTTGACATTGGGGGGGATGGTTGAGAAAAATTTATGAATGAAACGGGGTTTGCTAAAAGATCCATTATTAGCACTGTGCGCGCGAAGCGCGCTAAAATTTTGCCATTTGAAGCTAAATGCGTTAAATGTAATTGGTAATTGGAAAAAAATTTCGCGCGAAGCGCGCAGAAATTTACCATTTTTTTAACTATTGATGGTAACATGGAAGAAGGAAACGGGCGATAGAGCAGGAAAGAACAGTGATGATGGAACTGAGATATGAGGTTCTTTTGGGTCAAACACGAGAACGGCCATCAACATTGCTGGGGGATGATCGTATTGACCATGACCATCCCCCCTCATCAAAATATTGGGGGGGATATATCCCCCATCCCCCCGGGTTTACGCCTATGGTACGAACCTTATATCAGATTTTACCTGGTTATTATAGTAAACTATGGTATATTTCATTCTCAGCTATGGGACCACTAATCTAAATTCTAAATAACTCAGGGCCCCTTACCAACTACACAGGTACCCCCCCCCCCCCAAATATCCACCCCCCCCCCCACCCCCCCCCCCCCCCCCCCCCCCAAAAAACCCCCCCCCCTCCCCCCCCCCCCCCCCCCACCCCCCCCCCTTCCCCCCCCCCCCTCTTCCTATAGCTCATCACTGCCCACCCCCCTTTGTAACTGTCTCAGAGCTCCTTCCCAGCTGCCACAGAACACTCCTCTGTACCCAGATTCCCTTCTCATCTACACAACTTCACAATTGTTCTTTTCCCATGCCCATGCTTTGACAACTGCAATCCCCGCAGCAATCCCAATTATACCCTACTTTCCATCCACTTCAGTAGTGCCAATTCCTATCTAT
Organism: Ophioderma brevispina; assembly: GCA_023653785.1. Taxonomy (NCBI): domain Eukaryota; kingdom Metazoa; phylum Echinodermata; class Ophiuroidea; order Amphilepidida; family Ophiodermatidae; genus Ophioderma; species Ophioderma brevispina. The sequence goes on from JAMKCH010001862.1 coordinate 50,564, forward strand.
ATACCCCTGTGTTCCTTTCCACAATTAACCCCGTGTCCTTTCCTTTCTCAACTATACCATAGCCTATAGTTACAGGGGGGGGTACTCAACTTTATTTTGGGTAGGTTATGTGCTTCCGGTAATGGGGGTCTCCGGAGCAATATGTTTTCCGAAATTCGGAAAATCAAACCGCGATTTACCTCAATTTTCGTTACTTTTTGGAAAAGGGTGGTTCAAAGAAATTTGATAGACTGGTGCCCGGACTGCACTGGTCCCGGACTGGCTTGGGGACATGAAAAGTAGCCTATCTGGACTGAAATGGTCGTGTCACTGGAACTGAACGGGTCTTATGCATGATGGGCGGCACATATACGCATACTCTCATGAGACCCCACCCCGGTTACTACTCGAGATTTCCTTCCCATACGCCCCTCAGGGTCCCTTCCCAAACATGCACCAGTTCACTTTCAAAACTATCCCATGCAGGGTTCTCCTTTCGATCCCATTTCACGCCCAAGCAGTTCTACGACTCCCCTGGCAGTTTAAGCAAAATCCAGTTCTTAAAGTCCCCATTTGGTAAAATGTATTGAGCTTATATGCCTTATAAGTTATATAAGCTAAATTTGAACTGAAATTTAGTTCCAAACCTGCCGCAAAATTCCTCAAAATCCAGTATAACCTAAGGGCCTATTTTACAAGACAAATCAGTTCTCAATCTCCCCAGTTCGGAAGTCGGGGTATAGACAAATCCTACAGCCAAATGATGGTCAGAGTTATTGATCCGCCATTACTGGGGGGGCTCCAACCCAAAACCTACCCAAATCTTTTGTACGTCTGTACCACGCTTGATTAAGTATCATTCAAAAGCTCCACTTATCTCACATTGGGGAATTCAAGCGGATGCACCCCAGCTATGTCTGCCAGTGTGAGGTGTTGGAATGTGGCGAAATCGGATTGGTGTATCCATCTATAATTCCTACCCAAAAAAGGTTGGTTCCCCATGGCTCTCACCTTCTCACTGTTTCATACGCCTATAGTGATATATTCTTTCCATTTTGTAATTCATCCCAATGTACATGTACTGGTCAATCCAAATAAACTCTAATGTGGACAGCCTGGCCAATGGCATGTTAGATATAAATTGGGCTTATTTTTTCTCATTTACACACTTTTTTCTTCTGCCAGGCAGAAGATTATACTCTGAAATTGACCAAACCCCATGCAGTGGTACTCATTCTTATTGTGTGTATACGCCCATACATTGTGTTACACTTCTCATGCTTTTACTGATACTGCCTGTTGACTTCAAGAGTCTCATATTCATGCATGTGCACATGGTCATTGATATACATACCGCTACTGCACCACTAGTGAAGTGACATTCGCCGCTTGCACGAAATGACGACAGTCCTAACCTAAAGGTATCTATGTAACAGTTTTTCTGATTGGTTGGTCAGGTGCAAAATTTTGCTTGACCATTAAACTGTAGAATGACTTCTATAGCCATTTATATCCAAATAATACTTCCAATGTTATAAATATACAATTGTGGGACAGAATTACATTGGTTGTATGTAAATATTAACCCTGATAGCATGGACCTATTTCATCAAGCAGACTACTATTTCATGTGTGGTAAACAGGCACAACTTTTGTACAGCATGTATGACAGGTATTACTATACACAATAGTGATTTGGCCTTTGCACTAGAATACAAGTTCCCTTTAAAAGGGAAGTATGGAAACCTGACGCTTGGTGTTTCCATCATGTGTTTCTACTTCAAAATCATACCATATTATCAGAAAAAGTCACATGAAACTGAATGTCTTTTGTTTCACAATAAAGGTTGATCATCATGATTGATGCCTTGCAATAGTATTCTACAGTAATGATACAAAACTCAATTTGTTTTTCATTTCACAAATTGTCACTAAAATGCAAAGATTGTCCTTTTTAAGGACTCGTCTTGTTTGAATATAACTAAGTTTGTCCACAGCAAAATCTAAATGATCCTGGTCTCACTAATGGTCCCCAAGCCATACCCCATATCTTTCTAGTTTTTGTTAAATTATCTTACGTTTATTATTATGCGCATTATTAGTTTAATAATTTGATCATTGTGCAAGTGTGATTTTAATTGTGAGTACTGAATAAATATAGCTAAATATGACATGATATGCCATATCACTGTATCAATATCTCATAGGCGATCAATTATTACCCAATATTGCGTCCCTCTAACCACCGTTGACAGAAGTTGATTTTCACACACACTGAAAAAGGCGTAACATTTTCGACCTCAAACTATACACTACACACTCCTGCGTGTGATTTTCCTTGAAAAAGGCATAGGCCTGAATAGTGGATAGAATCGTTGAAACTGAATAAGGTTAAATTCATCTCAGGTAACACGTATTAAATATAACACTATCATGGTGTTTTGTTTTATAGCCCTCAAATATATGATAATATGTAAACGGACCCCTTGAAACAAACCTCTCGAGGGGGTAAGTTTCGGTAGGTTCCTGAAAGGCTAGTACTTCCCAGGAGACATGTAAACGTGGCACCCCCGAGGAGTTCCTGATATTTCTGTGACCCATAAGCACTAGATCGACGGTAAAATACTCTTGCTTCCGGTTTGGTGTTGTGAGACGGTAAGGTTTGATTTCCATTGCTTCATTTTACATCTATTCTACGCTAACGCGGAGATCCTATCTACTCTACCAATTATCGGATATTGTTGAAAACTTTGAGGAATTTTGTGATTTTTTTGGTGAGACGGGGCAAAGAGGTCGCGATTTGCGCCCACTTTTTGTCTCCGGTCCCGTGAGATGAGAAATTTAATATCAACGCAGCTGTACGATTTGCTGAATCCAGAACACTCAAGACGTCGCAAAACAAAATCCGAAATCACGACTTTCCACTGTTTTTCTAACCCATATTTGGACTAATCAAAATTTTATTAAAACGTCTAGATAGATGATCCACCGATTTGGAGTAGCCGGAGGTAGGTTGTTGGAGAGATTCCCAGCTCCACGTGTTTGTCTGGATTGGGAAAGTGCCTTCTCATCATGATCATGCCAATCATTGTTATTGTTCATCCCGGACAAAAGAGTACCCTATTCACTGGTGAATAATCATTATCAACAACTTTTATAATGTTTAGATTACCGCGGAATTTTAAGTAGAGATTAAGTTTTGAACAAAATGTTTTCTTTTTTTGCAAATGGTAAGTGTGAATCATATAATTTTTAGAGGTTTTTTTCCAGTTCAAAAATTTTCAATTGTTTCACATTTTTGTGTATACCACTGCTACCAGAACTTCAGAAGGAGGCATTTTTAATGATTTCCTGGGTTAAGGCAATCTTAGTCTAGAAGTTATTCTTCTTCAAACACTGGAAATAATTTATCCCTCATTTCATTGTTCGAATTAAAAAAAACAAACAGCTACATAGTGCATGTAACTCAAGAAAGTTACACGCACAAATTAAAGTGGGATGGCCGATTTAAGGATATGAAGTTTTCATCTTGATAGATTGGTTTTCACCCCAAAACCCCATCTGTAAAGTTTCGCGCCGATATTTCCATCCGTTTTCATGTGAGAGCTAAAACGTGATTTTGTAAGCCCCATAGAGTACTGTGTAAAATTAATATTGGTCGACCAAAATGGGGTATATTTTCGCTCATAACTTCCACACCATACATCCTTTGGCCCTAAGATTTCACAGGGTAAATGATAAAAATAGTAGCTTTCTTCTGATACCAAAATGTTAACCACTTCCGGTAAAATCTGGGGCTTCTGGGGACGAGGCTATTAGCGATCGGGCCATGGACCTTTAATAGCTGCATGCAAAAAAATTGAACAATGCACTGAATGCACATAGTATCATAGACTATTCAAAGTACCCTTTACAAGATAAGCGTACTTTAAGCGTGATGCGCGTAAATGTGATCGTGCGATCTACTGCTAAGCCCCGCCCCTTCTGGATGGCGCGCGCGTACCTCTTGTAAAAGGTATTTTGATAAATAGTATAGTCATACAATCTAATAAAAGAATCAAGACTTGAATTTCCCTGGTCTGTGGTCTCTTGTATGCAAATCTCCTTAACTTTCTCATGAATGGAAGTGTCAAATTTTAAATTGTACATGAATTTGTAGTAGCTTAGGCATGTAAACGTAACACGGTTTTACTGTGACCCGACATTAAGGCCTGTGTAACGTAAGGAAAATGTGGTAGACGTGTACACGTAGTGGTAAAAAAAAGGCCAGGTTAATGTCTGATTCTGAAAAGGAAAAACTATGTACTGCCAAATGACTTAAACTAAGATTAGACTCCCTGATGGTCTTGCTGCCCCGCTCCAATATTAACTATCAGTTGATATTTACTTTGTTCATTGATCAGGGCACAAACGAACTTCTTTACAACCAATCATAGACCCTATTATTGAAAGCGCTCCTCCTGCTTACTATAATTTAACCTGCGTTGGTTCACCTGTATAGCGCTATCAAACTACCAGCACGAGACAGCTTGCACCTGACCGTCATTAATCCAATTACCTTTCATTCCCATTTTGCTCATAATTAATAATTCTCGACCGCTAGTACAATTTTGTGTTTCACATAGATCAAAGTCCATATTAGCGAAAATGTTCAGTGGTTTAGTTCTGAACATTAATCCCCGTCTTTAATGCTACGACATTGCTGATATGCAAATCGCAAAACCCACATCTTCGTTAGTTTCAAAAAACACTTTCCCATCCATTACATTGTTGCGCCATCTATAAAAACCGTTTTGCCTAGTTTCGATCGTCCCACCTGTGACTTGGTGGGGGGGGGAAATACCCAGCCTAGTTCTTCCCCCTTCCGCCCCCTCTTTTACGACTCTCATTCGGATTTCCACTGTTTGTACATGCACGACCCCCGTGCAGTAATTGGTTTGAATAGTATCACATGACATGCAGTATGCCTGGTGCCGGGCTTGGTTGACGTCGTAATTAGCACCACGTGCCCTTCGTTTTTTTGTTTGGTGGTTTGAGGATTCCTTTTGCGTGTGTTAGGGCAATGGAGTAGCGGTGCCCGGCGGCAAACCTAGACTCCTTTAAATATTTTTGAGTGTCGGTAAAAAGGGTGTTTGTGCAGGTTCATTTACCGTCCAGTATGCAATTCTTTGTCTGATATTGCCAAAGAAATGCATTCGAACCACAAATTATGTGCCTTATACATGTATATCTAATATAGATTACCCAATCGGCAAGTTTTACACAGTAACTGGTAAAAGGAGCTTGAGGGCTTTTTTTTTGCAGTTTTGTATATTGACTGGTGGCCAATATGAAAACTAATAACTCTCATGACCCTTAACTCCAAATGATTTCTGAAGGCTCTATATTTACCCATGGCATTAAGAGAGGGTTAGCTGAACTACACACTGCAAAGTAGGTCAACAATTCCCCAATTAATCTCAGAATGTTTCTTTATTGTTTCACAGATCTGTTAGATCTGCCATTAAATAGTGACCAACTTTATTTCTTGGAGTGAAACATTATGTGACAAAACGACAACTGTGTTTCTGTATTGTGGGGTACAGGTAAACTGAATCTTATGATGGCTATTTCTCTTTCCACTGGCTTGGGAAACGTGGGTACACCGTCCACAACGTTCTCCACTTTCATCCATAAAAGGACCTGTGGTACGTAATGATGAACTACACGGCATATACAATAACAAATACATGCCTAATTTGATAGTACAGAGAACATTGGTCTTGATTACATTTTTGTGTCGCCTAACCTAAGGCAGGAAGACACATAGGGATCTATTTGTCCACTGTAAGGTTGTTCCTGTTGTTGTTGATTGATGGCCTTTGATGTCTGTTGATGTCTGTTGTGAAAAAGGGTTAACATATTGCATGTAATATGACTCCACATACTTTGAATGGATTTAAACCAAACTTGGGTTCAAGGTAGGACAACATGGCATCCCCCGTTTTTGGATGAGGTCAAAGGTCCACATGCCAAGGTCAAAGGTTCAAGTGGGTCCAAGTTGTAAATGGGCCTGAAAAAGTAAATTGACCTCTTCGAAAATTTTGAAGTTCAATTGGAACAACCTTGAAAACAATTCTACACAAAGAAAAAAAAAAAAAACATTTTGCAACATGGGATCCCTAATTTTTGTTGAGAGGTCAAATGTCATGGGTGAGGTACCAATTTGTAAAATGGGCTGAAAAAGTAAAATTGGACTCATCTTCGAAAATTTTGAAGTTTTCATTGGACCAAACTTGAATCATAGTGTTCAACATGGGATCCCTAATTTGTTGATGAGGTCAAAGGGCACATACCAAGGTCAAAGGTCATGTGAGGTCAAGTTGTAAAAATGGGCTGACAAATGAAAAAGGTTTCAAAAATTGACCTCATTAAAAAAGTGGAAGTTCAATTGGAACCAAACTAGAATCAGGTGTGCAACATAAGATCCATCATTTGTTGATGAGGTCAAAGGTCACATATCAAGGTCAAAGGTCATGTTAGGCCTATCATTCACTAACCATAACGGCGGGCGACACAAGCGGTCCGAGGACAGATGTATTTTTCGAATGTGCGACTAATAGGATACTTACGGGCATGAGGGTCATACCTGCCAAAACACCAAGCATAGGTGTGGAACCCACCCTCTCAGATTTTGTTCAAATTGCAGTTCAAAGGTATATTTTAATGATTAAAAAAAAAAAAAAAAAAAAAAAAGAAACAATTCAAATTCCTTTCAGTTTCGAAGTTATAATGGTCTCTCAAAGTTTACGACTCGGCCTAAAATTGAGCTTTTTCAGAGGAACATGAATTTATGAGCTCTTTGGTTGCCTTTTTTCTCAGTATTTAACAATGTGAGATCTTAATTTTCTGTGACACTATACATTCGCAGTTAATGATGAAACAAAATTCTGGCTGCGCGCGCGTAAACCTGGACGTGTGTGACGAACGCTTAACAACGGGAATCAATACGCAATTCAACAGCCGCGCGTGCATTTGTTAAGAAATTATGACGGCGATTATAACCAACCCGGTGTTTGTTTTTGGTTGTAACAAGTCGTTAGGAGAAAAAAAAAATTGTTTCATTAAAAATTTTGGGGAGGGTTGATTGAAAGTGGCCCTTGAACTGTAGGTGAATTGAAGTTTCTGATTTTTGCAGGCTATAAAATTGTTGATTCAGTTAATAGGAAAAACTTTTCAATGCTATAATTATACTTTAAAGCCAGTTGCCACTTGTTGCAACAATAACAAAACAAGTAGAATTTGTCAGGCCCCCTAGTAAAAAGGGCCTTAAATAGTGCCATCTGCAAATGGACTAAAATGTAACCACACATAGAGGGGGCGCTAACTTGACGTGTAACACCTGATATGAAGTTCAACACTGAAAAGTTGTTAGCATACACTTAGTCCCAATAATTGGGACGTCACAGGTTTCTTTAACATATGCCTTTAACAGTGTATATGTGAAGTCCCAGAACAATCATTTGTATTAGCTATGACATTTTTGTGTAGCCTTTTCAAATTTCAAAACCACACTACAACATTCACCTCCAATTTTCATATTTAAACACGTGCTTTACGCTAAACCTCTTCTACTTTTGCACCAGTAAATATCCATTTTAAATCAGTGAAATACAAGCTACATTGTAAAGCTTTCATTAAGCAAGCACCTGGCAGCAAAATCAGGACTTCGGTCACCGGTCAGAATCTTAAGATAGTACAAGTCTGCAATTTCACATTAAATTTCACTTCATAAAAAGTTTGAGGAAGAATGAAGATATTTTTCGAAGGTGGAATCAGGTAATATTTATTCACATGAAGCGTGAAATTATTGAGAATGTGAGACAAAACTTTTGTCATATCAGTTACACACTATTTTGGGCAGACTCCTCCATTGATTAACCCTAACCCGGACCGGGTCGTTTGGCCGACCAACGGCCCAAATGCAACGAGTGCAATCTATTTTTATTTTAACGGCCCAGAATGCACGAAAACAAATTTGTGCGTTTTCATTGCATCTCGGCCGTTTTTTTCCCGGCACAGGAATACGTAGCGTAATAGTCGTTAACGGCCAGATGCAACGAAGAACATCGCGTAATTTTCCCGGAAGACGGCCCAGATGCAACGGGGAACATCGAGGCATTTTCCCGGAAGACGGCCCAGGATTGCAACGAGGAACATCGCGCCCATTTTCCGGGAAGACGTCCCAGATGCAACGAGGAACATGCGGTATGCGAATGCAATGAGAAAGGGATCCCAAAACAAACAAAAAACCAACCAAACAAACAAACAAATAAAAAACAAAAAACACACAAACAAACAAACAAAAACAAAAAACTAAAACAAACAAACAACAAGCAAAGAAGTCAATCAATCAAGTCAATCAATCAATCAAGCAATCAATCAATCAATCAATCAATCAATCAATCAATCAAGCAAGCAAATGCAATCAATGCAAGCAATTCAATCAATCAATTCAACAATCTAATCAATCATCAATCAATCAATCAATCATATCAATCAATCATTGCTGCACACTGATCTCTGCATGAAATCTGTAGCTTATCGTTCGCCAGTCGTGCGCGGCGCTATTACGCTACGTCATAGTCGTGCGTAGCGCTATTACGCTACGTCATGCTCCGGTTTGCGGCAGGAATGCGTTTATGCATAATTTAAAATAGCTTATCGAAAATGGTGGCGCTATCACCATCGATATCGAAATTGTCTATGGGCATTTGTACACGGTGTCACCCGCCTGATGAAAAGCATTGCGCCTTCTGCGGGCAAACCGTCCGAAATGCAGTGAAAAGCATCGCATCATTTTCCCGGGATTGCGTCCCAGGTGCAACGAGGAACATCGCGTCATTTTCCGGGAAGACTGCCCAGATGCAACGAGGAACATCGCGTCATTTTCCGTAAAGACGGCCCAGATGCAACGAGGAACATCGCATCATTTTCCGGTAAGACGGCCCAGATGCAATGAGGTGCAATGAGAGTCATTTGCGCGACAAAAAATAGTTCTTGACGGCCGAGATGCAACGAGAAACATTTTCCGACCGGTACCACGTTTTCGTTGCACCGCATTGCGTCTGGGCCGTGTTAGGGTTAAGTTAATGGCATTATGATAATTGTATATAAGGGAGGAGTCATGCTCAGCAGGACTAAGCATACACTATAACAATTCTTTCATTCATTCATTCATTTATTTATACCAAATGCACATCTTAAATGTTATAACATGCTCTGCTATTTATTTGCTTCATTTACTTCACATTTCCTTAGTTTATTTCATTATTTTTTTTAAAAATTTCTCTTTATTTGTTCATTAATGATCTGTTTTTAATATAACAAAATTCCTAGTGTGAAAAACTTTCTATTTTCCCTTATTTTGAGTAAATTGCAAATTTAACGTACAAGTGCCATTGAAAGTAGTGCAGTAACAACGGCTTTTTGCCCTTGTTAAAATAGCCGCTGGGGAAGTTCCGGTTGTATCAATCGCCGACTATTCAATTACGTGCGAGCCCGCTATCCATGTATAGTGGTCAGTGGTTTGTAAGCGCCGCAGTATATACAAGGGTACCGGTATGGCCGAAAATGGTCATGACTATGTATGAACATCAGGAGGGTTCAACCAATCGATGTCTATAACAACATCACGTGACCTCGTTGAATAATATGCTGCCCTTGGCGTCCATCGGCGAATGAGAAAATACGTACATCATGGCGCGACCTCGGTCACCCAATAGAAATTGCCCTTTCATCTGGTCTTGGTGTTATGGAAACGACGTGTCACAAAACCCTGATCTTGACTGGGATATTTTGTCCGAAATTATGCTCCAGGACCATATGGTCATAGGTGACTATGCAAGGAATGGTTGAAGGGCAACGGAGGGGCAGACCTCCTTACATACGCAGGTGAGACCTGGACCCTCACCCAAGCAGACCGTAACAGAATTTGCAGCCTTTGAGATGTGGTGCGGGAGGTGCATGCTTCGCATCCCATGGACCGAGAAGAGGACAAACTCCACTGTGCTTCTGGAGATTGGGGTGATAAAATGCTTGTTACAGAACATCTCTGCATCCAGACTTTTAAGGTAGAAAGATCCTAATCAAAAATGTTTTTTCCTTAAAGAAATCAGTTTTCTGTTTTGTCCAGTTTTTAGTCATTTCAACCATGAAAAATCAAAAAATGCTAATTACCATATTTTAATGTTTGTTTCCTTAGCAACGCGTTTAGACCTTAGTTACAGATATTTTGCAAAAACTTACAGAAATAAAAAAAATGGAAACACTTTGCTCTATACAGACCAGGGAACCAGGCAAATATAACCTCTTTTACATAGGGATAAAGGAAAGTAATGTAATGGCTGCAACAACACTGGTTATGTTAATTGACCAGTTAGTATCCTTAAACCTATTTTTGCCTATTTCTCAGTTTCTATTTTTGGACCAAAGTGTCATTTTGATGCACAATATCTCCAGTTCTGTTTCTTCAAATAAAATGCCATTTGTCAGAGTTGTTCACTAGATGATACTGCTTGTACTGACGTTTTTATTTTTTAAAAGTCTACTCTGAATTGGAGTTATTAGCATTAAACATATTAATGAGCTGTGAAATTCATGTAATTTTCATATTTTTGAATATTAATCAAAAACTTTTCATAAATTAGAAAAATAAAATCGTCAGTACAAGGCAAATTGTGTAATTATCATAAATACCAAGTTTTATGTTGATAGGTTGTATACTTTGGTCAAGAGAACGCATCAAAATTTCTTCAAAATGGCAACCAATGGCGGTCATATTGGATCTCTCATTTGCATAATATATTCAGAAAGTGTCGGATTGCACATAATTCCACATATACCTTAATATTATGTATGAAAAGACATGAAAAAGGTTAAATTAAGACTTAGTTTGATTAGGATCTTTCGACCTTAAGATATTTTGGTCATCTGTCAAGGCGTGGAAACGGTACTTATGCAAGAAGGTGATATTGCAAGGAATGGTGAAGGGAAAAGGAGGGGCAGACCAAGATCTCGAGGTTTCGACAAAATCAAGGCTGTTACAGGGACACCTCTTCAACAGTGTATTCTCTTGCTGAAGATTGTCATCTCTGGCATCGCATTTCTGAGGTCACAGCTGTATGTCATTGACCGGAGCACACCAATTTTCAGAATATGTATGCCCAAGACAATATGGTCACGAAGCATAATTTCAGGGCCAAAATTCTTCGATAAGCTCAAATGCACGGCTTCTTTACGTGGTTTTAAAACGGTCAAGATTGAGCCTTAATTGAAGCAGGATGATTTAAGTCGGCCGTATATGGATATGGGATACCAAGCGGCCAGGTTCTAAGTGTGGTTTTCATAGCTTAAATAGCCGTCTTTTTCGAACCAACAATTTTTACAATTAGCATATTTGACCTATTTTCATGATTTTCATTGACACTTTTTTGTGAAACTAAATATCTGGAGATCTGTACTTCACACAGGGCTGAAACTTGGTGGCTCGAACTGATTCGATTGGGGTGTTGGTCCAGGGGTATGGGGTGGGCGGGGTAGAGGGGGGGTACGGGGAGTATGGTCCGGGGGTATGGGTTTGTGTGGTCTGTAGGTAAGGGTGTTGGCCTGGGGTGGGGGGTGTACGGGGGTTTGGGGGGTTTTGGAGGTGTGGTCCGGGATGTGGTCAGGGGATGGGATATGGGGGTGGGCCGGGGTTTGGGGTGTGGCCGGGGGTATTGCATAGGCGACACTTGTGAGGTTGTGAGATGTGTCTGGGGATATGGTGGTAGGTCTGGTGATATGGTGTATGTCATGGGAATATGGGATGTGTGTGGTCTTGGAATATGATGTTGCCCATGGTATTGGGGTGTGGTCTGTGGGTGTGAGGAGTGGTCGGGGTATGGTTCGGGGTAGGGGGTGTGTCCGGATGGGATGTATGTGGATGTGGTTCTGGGTGGGTAGGGTGGATGTGGTCTGGGGGTAGGGGAGGGGGTCTGGCGGGTGTGTATGTGTGGTCTGGGGGTATGGGGCGTGTGGTCCGGGGATGGAGATGCGGTTCCTAGGGGGTGTGGTCCGGGGGTATGGGGTGTGGTCGGGGCTTCATAGGGTGACGTAGTGAGGGTGTGGTGTTGTCTGTGTCCAGCATGACTCAAAAAGTGGAATTTGGAAGCTCCTTCCCGGGAAAGTTGGCCATTTGGAGGGAAAAACTGGCCATTTGGAGGGAAAGTTATGCCATAAGATGTAGTGGGAAATGTGTGAGAAATGCAACTATCTTCCCCGGAAATTTATATTTTTTAAACCCCTGGTGGTCCAGTGATATGGGGTGTGGTATTCTATGGTTTGAGAACAAGTAGGGTTACGCACGAGTGTTTGGGGAATGAACCCCAGGTTACTATAACAGTCCAAAAGTGTTGGTTGAGGCTTTTTACTTTGTGTCAAAAATGAAATAATTTTCAAACTCAATATCAATCATGGACATGTCTTTACATAGTCATTATGGGATATAGACATAACGAAATAAAACGAGGTGTTGGGATGGGGAGGTAGGGTGTTTTTGGAATGTGGATGTAAGGGTGTTGGATTGGTGGAAGTAGGTTTTTGGGGAGGGGACAGGTGGGGTGTCGGGGAGGGGACAGGTGGGGTGTCGGGGAGGGGACAGGTGGGGTGTCGGGGAGGGGACAGGTGGGGTGTCGGGGAGGAGGACGGGGGATGTCTGCAATTCTCCACCGTACCCTTCGAAACGTCAAACAAAAGAATTTAATGGCTATGATTAAGCAACTGGGTTGTAACCTAAGATGTGCTACATCAGGATCGGTGCCAGGGGATGGTAGCAAGAATTTCAAATTCAGAAAAAAAAAGTTTTATTTTAAGAAATACATTGCATTAATTTTTTTTACCTTTATGAGTTATTGTGTCATTTTTTGCCTCTCCTAACTGCCGCTGCCACTGTGCTATATTGTAAATACATGTAGTAGAGCTGGGAGTTACCATTTAGTTCATATCCGTTACACGATCAGTATTTTCGTTCGTTTAACGTGTACACGGTCATAACGAATGCCGAATTTGGCGCTTCCACGCAAGTGCAATTCTCGCGCCATAAATCGTTCGTAATCAGGTTACCCGGCTTTGTATTCAATCATTATTGTCATCTTGAAAAACCAATAAAATGTTGCTCGTACTTACCTAGTTTGTTAATCCAAAATAAAGCATAGTGAATATCCCAAGACCCCCAAAACAACAAAATCGCTATGGGCGCCTCCATTTTTACTTTTTGTAGATCCCTCTGTATAATTGGGTGTTGCTCACAGTCATGACTAAATGTTTGTTTTCCCAAAAACAGTGTTATTTCACCCGGGATTTTGTTATAAACATTCAAGTTGAAATGAAATGCCCTAAATGAACACACACAAGGCTAGTTTACTATTTTGTTGGCAATTGATGAATGATAGATTTCAGACACTTCTACCAAACAATGCATTGTACGTCTTGAAGCCATGTATATCCAAATTCTCATCACTTGCATGTACAGAACTGGTAACTGGGGAGTTCCACTGTTTCCGTATACTTCGGAAACCATTTCTAGAAGCAGCATTGAACTTTAACTTTTAACTGACGGCAGGTAAATTTTTGGTTGAAATTTGACGTCAGCAATTAAAATAATCCGAAAAAAGTTAGTATAGTTTTTACTGGTGAAACGTGTAGTGAATTTCTAAACGTTAGTGACCCTTCCGTTCGTGTACACATTTAAACTGTACCGTCCCAGCACTAGTAAATTGTAAGCAAATGTTACATGAATCATTGATTCCTCTTTTTAGGACACCTGATATGTGAATCTCTTCGTGCCCTTTAAAATATGGAATTGTACATTTACAATATACTTATCTGATTTTTAAGAAAAAAAATGCATACCACATTTTTACATTCTCTCGCATTATCGCTGCTACCTTGTAATCCCTTTAAATGTTAACTCCAAAATAAATTGCCTACTGTTTCCATACACATTCACACATTTTCATGGCACTTCCTGCAATGGTCATTGGGTAGTGGCCTCACAAGTTACCCACTCAAGAGTGAGGTCCAAGGTCATCAGAGGTCATGGCCCCAAAATGGTCCAAAATTATCCAATTCGTGAATTGAATTGGTGTATCCACCTAATGTCGATCGATTTTCATGAAACTGGTTTACAATGGTTCTTGGGTTAGTGGCCACAAGTGGTAAGTGAGCTCATGTGGTTTTCTCCACAAAAAATTGTACAGCTGCTTCACAAACAGGCCCAATCTTTACCGCTAAAACTCTTGGTGTGTGGAAGTCCTGGTAAATGGGTTTCTATTGGGAGTTGGGGAGTGGAGGTGTTATAGTGTAGGTCTGGATTTGGGGGTAGGTGGAGGATCTGGTTTAGTGTAAGAGGAGTTTTAGGTAAGGATGGAAGAGTTGGGGGAAAGGGGGTGGGGAGTGGCAGTTTGGTTAGAGGGTTCGGATGGTGTGAGAAGTTTGGTTGGAATTGGAGTAAAGTAATTGCGACTAGGGAATTGAGGTTGAGTTATGTGAATCATGTTGATTCTCGTAAACTTCAAAACTTAGATGATTCCCGCAACATTTGTTTTGGGATCAAGACTGATTCTCGCACACAGCGACGAAATTCTACTCCTGCATTAAATGAAATAATGCTCTGTACCCTAGGTAATTGATTAATGTGCTAATTACTTACTGTTACTCACATGTCATCAAATTTTCACAGCTTTATGTGATGGTTATTCATGGTTGATTCCCTTACTGTGATTCCCCTCGACATTTGCTTTTACGTATTTGCTCTCTGTTAAATGTTATTCTCTTACTTTAATACCATACTATTATACTCGAGAGGCATGTCTCTTTTTCTTCTACTTTGTTTCGCTCATCTGTGATTTGATCATAATTAAAAAACTCCATATAAATTATAATCACGGTATACTTAATAGATTTTAGCGACCTAGATATTGGCTACAAATTATCATATATACACCAGGCTGTTTGCCTGGCCTAGCATTGCTTTTGTGATATATGTCCTCCATTTTGTGATTAAAAATATTGGATTTTCATTTGAGAACAAGATTTCTCACAGGAAAAGTACTTTTATATAAAAGAGAGCAGGGGATTCCCAAGTGCTATGTTGGAGCTCACACCAGTTATACAACTTAACTAGATAGATTGCACATAGGGGAAATGGGAATTCCCAGATTAGAAACTTAAGTCAACTTGTTTATGCTTAAGATCAAAAATTACATGATCTGGGGATTCCCCCATGATTTTATAATGTTGAAATGATGCAATTCAGATATGTAATTTTTGGGAAATCCGATTTGACAGTGGATATAGGTAGGGTTATGCATGATGATGTAATGATTATTGTAGCAAAGGGGATCTAGCTGTCAGAAGTTAAAATTGTCAATGAAAGGCTTCAGCGGCCAGCAGTACAGTAGTAACCAGAAGCGATACAGTATAGTTATAGCTAGTTTAATCTAAAATAATGGTAGATTTGAGCTACATATTGCCAGGATTTATAAAATATTGATGCCGCTGGCTGATAGTTAAGGTCTGCTGTCGTCTTTTAAGCCAAAGAGCGTAGTTTTGGAATCAAAAAGGGGATTTCGGTTTTGTGGTCACATAAGAGGACATTAGCGACAGACTGAAGGGTGGTAGAATATCTGGATTGTATTGTATTCTACCATCAAGTAGATCCCTCGATTTTTATTGGATAATTGCCTCAACTTAATGGATAGATATATCCCAATCACCCCCTCGGAGCGCGTCTCAATGTCCGTATCATGTCAGTTAGGAACTTGGCATGCGTGACCATGAATCATGACAACAAAAATCCAAAAATCGGCGCGTTCATTTTTAACGTAAGTCACTGCTCTATTTGGCAGATTTTAGCAATGTTGAACGATTTGGAACAAGATTTCATCATAATCACTCTCACATATACTAAAAGACGTTAAAATAGATCAATAATTTGTTTTGTGAATCAGAAAAAGATGATTTTTAGGGCTGTTTATTTCAAAGATCTTGTAGCTGAAAATTCTACCCTTGACACTAATTTAAAAACAATATGATCAGTCAATTTACCGTAAAGTATTGTTTGTTTGGTGAATCACCCTTATAATTTTCTTTATAGGCCATATGGTTGAGTTATTTTGTTCTGCTTGGGTATGCTTTAAAATTCGTGTTTAGTGAGTGTTGAGGTGATACGGATATATCTAGTCTACGCGATTCATACTCCTCAAACTAGATAGAATCCGTATCTTATCACCCCAAAATTCGCCTAATACTAATGTATTGCAGAATATTAGTGTGTTGTCGAGGGAAAAACCCTGTCGTCGTGAACTGTGGACCCAAAAGTTACCTTCAGGATTGAGAAGATTCCAATGGAATATTAACTGCGAGGATATAAAGTGTGACTTTGCATACTGTAATTTTGGAGTCTTCGTTGTGAGGACATATTGTAACGAAGTCGGGCTTGCCACCTTGCAATAATTGCACCGCAGTTCCTAGCCAACCTACACAGTCTTTAATTCATTAATCTATACTCTCAAAACCTCATGCTAAGTTGGAGCATGTTTTCATGACCTCCTAGTGTTGTCATTACACAAGTTAAAAGGCAGGAATTCCGATAGTGTCCCACAGTTTCTGCTTCGCAACCCTGCCGAATTGGAACTCACCTTCACACAGAAACTCTAAATGTCGGCTGTTTCATGTCATGTGTTATGTGTAAATACATATCAGCACAGATTTCGTTGTAAAATGGTCCAGTGTGTCACTTTTAGTACCCAAAAGTAGGAAATATGTCTAGATATTGTCATTTTTTAGACCGAAAACGGCACTTTGGCAGCCATCCGATACACAAATTGTCACCTTGTCACAGACGATGTATTTCTAGTTCATAATTATGAGGAAAATCGTTAAAGTTAAAGTTTCAACAAACCAAACCTCGAAAATAGCAGGTAAATCTAGTTTATTAAGTTATGATAAGAATCGTATTTAAGAAGTAAGAATATTGGTAAAATAAATGTCATGGCCATGCCCCTAAATTTATGGACATTTTGTCTTGAGTAGAAACACGTTGGCTGGCTAATTTCCTACCTATGCACTAAATGGTTACGACCCAAACTTCTAGCCAATGATGATCGTGCGCAAGTTACGCTCAGAATAAACGCGCATATTTGGAACAGGCGTAACAGGTGTATGCTGCTGTGTCTACAGCCCACCCTGCCTCAGGTGAATGAAACGCCTTTCTTGCTCACTTTAGAATTAGAATCCCTTTTAACTTAAGAAACACTTTTAAAGATCCCATATCTGAACTGCTCACATTTACAAGAATTCCCTTAAAAATGCTCACGTCTGAATCCCCTTCAAATTGTAAATATCAGTAAAATGTGGTTAAGAAAGAAGAGATTTAAAAGAATTAATATTTTTCATAGATTCAAATGACTGGCTTTGCACTCTCACTTCTGTTGGCTGTGGACTCGGGTGATAACTCAAATGATCATAAAGATCAAGGTAAAGTACTGTCGAAGAAACGAAGAGTGTTAAGTGGGGAAGCACGCTACCACATCTCCCTCAAAAATGATTCTACCAACTGATTGCAAAAAATCAGCGTAATTGCTATATTTTTTGACACGGTTACATGGATACTCAAAATTCCTGCGCTGCCTATTTGAAAGCCTATCCTGGGGCCACATCTTTTTTGCAATTTGGGAAGTATAAGTATGTGATATATTGCAGCTTAGGTATGAAAAATGAAGCTAATTTTAAAATTGCATAATTGCGATATTTCTGAAGACGGTACGTTGGGAAGAAAAATTCCTTACTCTACATGAGACTTACTATGCAATAGGTGAGGGGGTGGGGTGTAATGTTGGGGAGGGGGTGGAGTTATTGAGGGAGTGTTGGGGAGGGTGGTGTGGGAAGAGATGTGGAAGGGTGTTGGGAATTGGGTGGGGTCTGTGTGCTGTAGGTGTTGGAGGGTGGTGCGAGAGGGAGGGGGGGGCTTGGAGGGGCAGGATGGTGGCGGACCGGGCGGGGGGGGGGGGGGGGTTTGCGGGGGTAGGAGTGGGTGTGTGATGGGTGTGGGGGGGAGGGGTTGAAAAGTGTGGGAGGGGGTGGTGTGAGTGTTAGGGAGGGTTGGGGAGGGGGGTGGGTGTTGTGGTGGTGGGTGTTGTGGAGGGAGAGTGGTGTTGCGGGGTTATTGTGGAAGGGGTGGGGGTGGGGTGTTGTTGCGGGATTTGGGGTGTGAGGGGTTGGTTAGGCGGGGGTGGGGTGGGTGTGGAAGAGTGTTGGGAGGGGGTGGGGTGTTGGGAGGGTTGTTGGGGTGTTGGGGGGGAGGCGTGGTGGGTGTTGCGGGGTTGTGGGGTGAGTGTTGGGGTGTTGGGGGGGGTGGGGTCTTTGCAGGGTGTTGGGCATGTGGTGGGGTGTGGGGGGGGGGTGGGGTGTTGTAGTTGCATTAATCGCCTTGTTAGTGATCGCGACAGTCGGCGGAGACATTGTACGCATCGCGTAAATACGACCGGCAGTTCGCCTTGTTGTGTTTGTAGGTATTTATGAAATTTTTTGATGTCCACGAGATATCATAACAGGTATAATAATTATAAGGTGTAATAATAAAGATTGTTTGTGTTTCAATGCACTAAAATAATAAAAACAAGGCCATAGGAATATATTTTGTAAAACGGCCAACAGATATGTTCATAAAGCGTATTAAAAAAAGTTCCAAAAATACTGAAAAAAATTTAACTCCAGTGTTGATGTGTGCCCGGTATCACAGCAAATAAGCCACCCTAACTGTGTTAATGATGAGATATTGATATTGATGAAACTTTTAATATAATAATATGACTAAGAAATACATGTATGATCGGACATGGCCTTTAATCCACTAGATTTGAAAGTACTTCAAAAGAATTACTGTAGATGAAGACCAAAATTAAAATCCCCAAAATTCTTACATTACTTAACGCAATATTGGCACATTGTGAAAGAGCGCCCCCAATTTCAAATTGATATTTTTACACCAGTTCCGTTGGTAATTGTCTAGGAAAACTATACCTGCGAACGAGAATGATAAAAATTGCGTATTTATCACAAAATAAGCGATTTTGTAATAGAATTTCGGATCCCAGATTGGACTTTAACGGCAGAGCTGAAAGCCTACGTGTTATGTCCGCCCAGATGAAATAGTGCCACTCGAGAAAATAACATCTAACTTGCACTTGCCCGCCCCTGAACTATGTAAACAACTAATGGATGAGCGTAGGATTAGGACACGTACATGGCGCTATTTCCCGGCTATTTCACATTGGAGGCCGTTCCAGCAGCCGTTGAATTATTATCGGGGATCCCCGATAATAATTATTCTAGTACAAAAATTCCTTCGTTTGTGGGACAGTTCGAGCTTAACACATCACAGGTAAGTGTACTAGGCCAGGTTTCAATTGCAACCCGTTGTAAAAATCTCCAAATTTTGAAAATTGGGGGCGCCCTTCAAAACTGTGTAATATGCTTTAAGTCTTAGATCAGTTTCATGCAAGTTCACTTCGGTGGAGTTACTATTATGAATGCTAAAGAAGAGCATGATCTAAGAACTTTGCAAAACTTAAAGCTGTTTCAAAAGTTTAAACAGTTGTAAGTTAAAACACATAAAAAAAATAAAAAAAATGCATTTGAAGATTAAAAACCCCATGAATATTACCAATCTTCCCGGATATAATTTAGAATATATCAATAGACTTGGCCGTTTAAAAGGGCGGGTTTTATGTGATAATAAAAAAAAATGTCCAAATTATAAATGAGACAAGATCTGTTGTGCCACACCTAATTATGAATCCTGTTTTATTGAAATTGAAAAATAACAACCCCAAAAAGAATATTATAGTTGGGATAGTCTACAGAACTTCATAAAGCTGTAGACAATTTTACTGCAGACATTGATCCACTATATATAAGCTTTATAGCTTGCAGGAAAAAAAAATTGTATTAGGTATGGGAGACTTTCAACATTGATCTTCTGTAAAGAGGATAGTGGATAGGCACTCAATGAAATATATGCTTGGACTTAATATTCCATCTTTGATACCTACCATTATAAACCAACAGAATAACAGAGACCATGACCAATTATGTATAGTAACTAATAATGAGAATTGTTGAATCTGGACTATCTTAATACGATATCACTGATCATCTGCCAACGATCTTGGAAACTGACCCAATTTCAAATTAATCTAAAAATGAGGAAAAAATAACATATTAAAGAATTCTTAATAGTGGAAAAATCACAAAACTAAACATTATCAACTGTCAAGTGGAAAAAATTTCATTGATAACAAATAATGGATGATGATGATGATTATAACACGTTTGTAGATAAGTTTCAGAGTTTATGATGATGCATTCCATTGAAGAAATGGTACTAATCATAGAAAAGAATCACGAGCAACCGTTGGATTACTAAAGGGTTATTACGAAGCATTCATACAAAGAACAAAATATATAAACTCTCTTCAATCCCTAAACAAGGACCGACTTCATAAAACTTACCAGAACAAATTGCACAACTTAATAAGGAAATCAAAGCGTAAATATTTAACAAATTTGAAGCTGCCAAGAATAACATGCGGCAAGCATGGAGTTAATATTAACCAAATCATTGGATGTGGACAGAAACATTCGCTACAGAGTACGTTCAAAAGAGATTCTGGCAATGTTATTACTAACCCTCAGGAAATATCAAATGAGTTAAATGACTTTTCTGTAAATATTGGTCCAAACCTTGCCTCAAAAATACATACATGTACCGGTAACACTGGTAAAAACTATATTAAGATTACCTATAATCCGGTATCAAGTAGTATATATATGAAACCAATAGTCGAAAGGGAAGTAATTAAGATAATTGACAAATTTAATCAAAACAAAAGTGCAGGGCATGATGACATTGGTAATCATAAAAAGAGTCCCCAATGAAATATTACCCCCCACTTACCACAATATTCAACTTATCAATATCAACAGGTGTAGTCCCAGAAAAAGTTACACCAATTTATAAAAAAAGATGCTGCTGAAATGTTTTCCAATTACCGCCCTGTGTCAGTTTTACCATGTTTTTCCAAAATACTTGAACGATTAGTCTTTAAAAGGTGTATGAATTTTATAGACAGTCATAAAATACTAAATGAAAAACAGTTTGGCTTCCGAAGCCTTCCAAGCAAACCACTCCACTTACAATGGCAATTATTCAACTGGTTGATAAAATTACCAAAGCAGTAGAAAACAACGAATCTACAATTGGAATATTTTTGGATTTATCCAAAGTACTTGACGCCATTAATCATAAGATATTACTACATAAACTAGAACATTATGGGTTTCGTGGAGTTGTTTACACCTGGTTTACAAACTACTTTTAAGTAGTTTGTAATGATAATGCACATACTGTTTTCTATTACTTAAAAGTAATAGAAAACAGTATGTGCATTATCAGTCATGTGAATCTGAACTAATATTATGTGGTGTACCTCAGGGTTCAATATTAGGCCCATTGCTATTGTCTCGCCTGAACTTTGTTCGGCAGAGACTTAGTAATCACTTTTCTGTCTGTCTGCCGTCAGTGTTCACGGCTTGTGTACGATTTATCTGGAGTTTCGTAAGGGCTACGATGATGTAACTTGGTGGAAAGAAGCGGGTCGATGAGTTCTAGACCTGAGTAGATTTTGGGCGTAAAATATGATAATTAAGTATCTAATTTGCATAATTTATGAAAAATTTTCCCGCAAGACTTGTGTACAAGTTTTCTGGAGTTCCGTATGGCGTATAATGATGTAACTTGGTGGAAGGAAGCGGGCTGAGGAGTTCTTGACCTGATTAGATTTTGGGCGTATTTCGTGTAAATTAAATATGCAAATGAGCTAATTAATATGCAAAATTCACCGTAATTGCTATAATTTTGAAATGGTACATCGGATATGCAAAATTCCTTTGCTGCATGAAAGCCTATCATGATGCGCGTCTTTCTTGCAATTTGAAAGTGCGAGATATGTGCGGCTTAGGTATGCAAATGAGCTAATTAAATATGCTTAATACTGTATTTCTTAAACGGTACATCGGATGGGCAAAATTCCTTCGCAACATGAAAGAATACTATGCCATGCATCTTTTTATGTGCGAATCATAATTGGGTCAAAGTGCATGTGGGCCGATTAAAGGGGCATTTTTTAAATACAATTGATCTAATTATGCATAATTGCTGTATCGCTGAAATGGTACATTGGATATGTAAAATCCTTCACTACATGAGACTACTATGCCGTACATCTTTTGTGTGAATCATAATTGCAGTCAAAGTGCATGTGGGCCAATTAAAGGGGCATTGTTTGATACAATTGATCTAATTAAATATGCGTAATTGCTGTATCAATGAAATGGTACATAGGATATGCAAAATTCCTTTGCTGCATGAGATTACTATGCGGTACATCTTTTGTGTGAATCATAATTGCGGTCAAAGTGCATGTGGGCCAATTAAAGGGGGGCATTGTTTGATGCAATTGATCTAATTAAATATGCGTAATTGCTGTATTGCTGAAATGGTACATTGGATATGTAAAATTCCATCACTACATGAGACTACTATGCCGTACATCTTTTGTGTGAATCATAATTGTGGTCGAAATGCATGTGGGCCACTTAAAGGGGCATTCTTGATTATTTTAAAATTGCAGCTAATGCCAATTGCTTGATCCATTTCAACCAAATTGGCTCAGTGTGAAATACTACACCTTGCAAAAGAAATTGATTCAGGAGTTTGTTAGTCTTCCGCCTCAACGAAGTCGGGAGACTATTAAGTTTACTCCTGTATGCCAGACGTCCGTCCATCAGAAATTGGTTTCCGTGTTTCCAAAATTACCCTTTTTTCGCATTATACTGACTATTCGGCTAATTGCGATTTACGGGCGAGCTCTCAAAGTTCGAATAAATTGGGCTGTTTGTGCGAATATGTTCCCCGGAGCAATCAACTGTTTGAACTTTGGTTCGATTTACTGTACCTGACAAAAACGTTTAATTTTCTCGCTAGGTTCTATAGGTTCAGACCCAATTACGATACATATTCAAAACAAAATATAGTAACGGACCCTCTGGTGCAAAACATCCATAGAACCCCTTCGTATTCCGGAGATATTGAGATTTAGTTTCATTTACACACATTCTCTATGACGGACTGATAACGTTAGTCTCTCACGGTATATCAAGTTAGGATACATATCTTTCACAGTTCTATTGGACAGGACCTTACACCGTGGGAAATACTTACCGGACCGCCGTATGGCGGCACAGTACAAAATAGTCTGCCTATTGAAACGTGCTTTATGCACCCTCTTGTATCCATCATACTGTATCTTTGAATTTATGATCTTTTTTTTGCAAATTAGATTTGAAAATTAAAATCTATTTTTTCTAACTCCTGAGCCCTGCAGAATCAGTGTTTTACGGCGGTTCACATATGTCGCCGTATCATACTGCCAAGACGCTTTCTCATCCATTTTTTAAATATAAGTTAAATATGAAAGAATACGCACATGAATGATACCAAAAGCTAGGACAAATATCCGCCACTAAACTACACAAATTACGCTCAAATTCTAGGTTTTATAAGAACTATAGCGGTGTTGCACTTTTCAGGGCGGAGGGATTTTGTACTGTGCTCCCATATCACGAAGAGGACCAGACTTGTCATTTGAGAACTGCCTTGTTTTACACTACAGTTCCCGCCAGTGTGGAACACTTGGTATGCATGTTGCAACGCGGTAATATAAGGGTGTACTTATGCAAATCTATAAATGAGATGCAAGCACGTACGCTGCGTCTTACGCTGAGACTAAATGTACTAAAATGTACCAAGACAAGAAGGGGAAAAAAGACCCGATGGTTGGAAAGCAAGTTTCCTGAGACAATAGTCTGGTCAATTTTGTTAAAATATTTTTTTCCCTCTAATGCATCCATTGCAGATGTCCTCCAGCAGCACCACTGACGACGTCCATACTTCACCGCCAGCTGCCAAGAAAAGGAGGCTTTCCCCAGAACCAGAGAATTCTGACAACGGAACAGATACAGTCACAGCTCACTGCTCCAACCAGAACTCGACGGTAGCCCCTGCACAACTGTAAGTATTGCATTCATTTTGAAATTCACATGATCAGAAGGTAGGGCTACACGACTTCAGCTTTTTTGGTAGTCGACTAGTCTTCACTAAATGTTGCGACTACGACTATCATGGCGACTATCAAGAGGTCAAAATTTGGGTTAACAGTTCAAGCTTAAAGTTTTGTTTATTATTGTTAATTTAGGGTACTGTTATACAACTATGTATGTGAATCTGGGACACTCGCACATGTCGCACAGGACATTTTTGAAAAAAATAAAGAAAATAGCTTAAAATCTGTTATATTGGTACTTATTTTTTGTCAGATTGTTATAAGGCATAACGTTTGATGTGTGTATCCCAAAGAAGAAGAAGTAAACGTTATGGGTGAAACTTAATTTTCAAATTCTGGGGGCAAGTGATAGTAAAACTCAAATATAATTTCCCACCATGTGGCGGTTTTCCCAGATCCACACATATTTCAATTACGTTGTGATTATTCACAAGTCTGGTAATAACCATAATAATATTTCTTGCAGTTGTGAACATGTTCTTAGATCATTT
Organism: Ophioderma brevispina; assembly: GCA_023653785.1. Taxonomy (NCBI): domain Eukaryota; kingdom Metazoa; phylum Echinodermata; class Ophiuroidea; order Amphilepidida; family Ophiodermatidae; genus Ophioderma; species Ophioderma brevispina. The sequence continues at coordinate 75,297 of JAMKCH010001862.1, forward strand.
TTAATATTTTTCTAAAGTCTCTTAAATTCGCCAAGTAGAAACAATAGTCGTAGTTTCGACCTGTCGCCAATATTCGCGACTACGACTATTGGCTTCTAAGTCGTGCAGCCCTATCACAATGTTTTGAAATCAGATCCTGCCTTTGTAGCATGCATCCATGCTTACTCCCACTGTGTGGAGAGGGGTAAGACGTGGGTGTTTTGGTCCGTGGTATAGGGGGTTGGTGTGTGGTCTCTGTGGGTATGTGGGTTTGGTTGGGGTATTGAGGTCTGTTTCCTAGGGGAGGTTTGGTCTTGGAAGTATGGTGTTGCCCAGGGTATGGGTGTGTCGTTGGTGTTGGTCCGTGTGGTATGGTCCTGGGTAGTGGGGGTGTGTGGTCCTGGTGGTATGGGGTCTGGTCGTGAGGTCTGGTCTGGGGTATTGAAGGCGTGGTCCGGGGTATGAGGTGGTCCGGGGTATGGAGGTGTGGTCCGGGGTATTGGAGGGGTGTCCGGGTATTGGGAGGGTGGTGGTCCTGGGTAAGTGGAGGGGGGTGTGGTCCGGTATGGATGTGGGTGGTCCGGGTATTAGAGGGTGTTGTTTCGGGGGTAATGGGTGTGGGTTCGGGATAATTGCAATGTGGGGGCCGTAGTCCTGAACGGGTACACAAATGGGGATCGTACACATCCACCTTTTTTTAAAGTTTGATTCCATTTAATTCTTAACCTTATTTGACTCGTGCAAGAATTTGATGTGCTATTTATTGATGTCAGTCCTGCCTTTAAAGATAAAACCATTTCAGCCCTATTGTGTAGTATTAGATGAGTTACGTCGAAACAATCTTCACTAGGAGGTAACACGGGGGATACGGCGGGGGGGGGGGGGCGGGCGTGGGGGTGGGGTTGGGGGAGCCATAGACATTACACAACAAAAACGTGTGAAAACGCGTCGCCTATAATTTAAATAAGGTAGATAAGTGAAACACTTGTAGTGCTGAGCACTTGCACATACACTGTCCTGAATTATATAATCGTACTCATGATACAAAACTACGGTTCCATTATGTAAATTATTAAGGTAATTAAGATGTTTAATTAGTACAAATTTTGATCACTTTTGGGGATGTTTCGGCTGTTCGTGTGCTAAAATATATCCCAAAAACGAAGTAGAAACTTGAATTAAACATTGATTTAATTCATCTTATAATTCTCTTCTTTTAATCACACTTGGTATCCCTTATATAAAGGTAATTACCTAATGAAGGCATTAATATTTAAATTTCATGACCAACATCTATCTTCTACACCAAATTGTGCATTTTGGGTGATACCTGTATGGAGTCCACATGAGTTGGAGACATTTATTTATGAGTAGTCAGTCAACAAGCAATGTGTAACAAGTATATACCACAAATTTAATTTGGTTATAGGAATAGATATGATTTATGAAAACAATACACTTGTATAAGGGTTCAAGACCTGAGAGACATATGTGCTCAAGGTAGCCGCCCTCGGTTTCATTTTTGCATTTCAGTATGAAGTTTGTAAATGTAAAACAGGTTTAGGAGCTATGGGAATCAAATTTCACTTACTTATACAGGCCCTTGTACACTTTGAAGTTATAAAGGTTTGTCGTCTCTTGCTCAAAATGGTAATACGGGTGACTTTAAATATTGCCTATTGACACTTTATAATACATGGATCACCCTGTATAATATAATGAATCAACCCTGATACTTACTATTGTGATCATAACTTTGGACAGATACCCATATCCTAGTTTTCTCTGAAGAAAATATAGGATTCGTACTTGATAAAAAGGCAGTTATCTCTGCAAATGCCTTTTTGGTCAAAAATATAAGTGAAAATTTGACCACCCTGTATGTTCAAACGGACGACTTAGTTACTCCTTTATTTTTTTGGAGGCCTTTGTTATGTCTTTCAAAATCCACATCTGTTTTGACCTGCACATTTTGGAAAAAAATTGACCAGGTATTTAAATGACAACATATGTATTTTCGCGTTATGTTACAACCCTATAAGTGAATGTAACCCACCCTGAATTTGTCGTCTCTTTTGGCCAGATCTGAACAGTCCTTGTAGTATATAGCTTCCAAGAAATGGTCTACTTATATACAGTTTACATATAAGGGGAATAAATTGTGTTTTTTTTTGTTTTTGGAAAAAATAAGAAGTAATATAGATTGTTGCCTTTTTGCTTACGAAGTAAGTCTATAACAGAGTGCTGTGTGATAGATCAAGTATGTTCATCCAACGTCTTTTCCAATTTAACACACAGTTTAAAACAAAAGGAATATGAAGGAGTCGAGCAAAAGGTCTCTAGGGCCCAAAACACTTCACACCCTTGGAATTACATTAACACGCAAGAACAGGGCATAACTATCAAAAAACTCACAGAAGTTTATAACTGTGAATCACTTGTACACATTTTCTGTTAGACACTAGAATCATACTCTGGTTCCGTGTAGTTGTCTGTGTTACTCTTTGCATGTCATTGTTAGTAGGGTCCTCTACCAGCACAGGGAACCATTTTGGACATCAGGTCAGTACACTGCCGTGTAAGTGTGTTTGCCTGGATTTTGTTTTGGTATATATAGGCCAGGGTCACTCAGACCCCGTCACACCAGTTCTTTCATATGATAGCGATGCCCTTTTTAATTTTAACACTAGTAGATACAGGTTATGTCAATAACATACTGATTTTGTCACCATGGAGTATGTTACCGGAACCGGGAAACCGGCGTCTTAATTTAGAATTTTCTTTGTATGACAACTAAACAAGATCTTTGCTCCTTTGACTGCCACTAATCTCATTTCTACTATTATTTTGTTGCTACTATGTGTACATTTTTGTGTGTGAATTGCAAATGTGTGTTGTGTGTTGTGTGTGACATTGGAAATTACGGTTAATGGTACAAAATGTGGTGTAGAGGATACACAATGTAACACATGTTGGGTTGACGGAAACCATTAAATGTACAGAGTGGGGAGGGTTTCTCACATTGGGAGGAATTATGGTTTCACATTGGGAGGACGTATGGTTATGTACTGCCTATAAGTTCCTCATTTTCAGGCTCTTTATCAGTTAAATTCCAGTTGACTCCATTTTAGAACCATTTCATTTCCAGAGACCCTACTTCCATGTCCAAAGCCCCCCCCAAAATTTTACTTTTTTTGGTATCATTAGAAAAGCCTTCAAAACTCCTCAAAAAGTAGCTAGAAATAGAGGGAGATCGCTCTTATTTTACTGACAAGCCTAGTTTCGGAGACGCCCATTTTTTGGGAGCTCAACTCAAATTCCCCCCCCCCCGACCCCCCCGGTACAGGTTTATAAGAAGCCAAATTGAAAAAACACAAAGACCAAAGTTGCAGGAGAGGAAAAAAGAAATTCCGTACTGACAAAATTTTGATAAGGACTAATATCATTTTGACGGGCTCAGTGAATAATACTTTTTCATGAATCTGTGGGGGGGTTACATGTGGGAATTTTCCCTAAAAAAAAATGGTTGATTTGGTAGTAATTGGGGCTGACAGGAAGGGGCATGCCTATACCAATGCAATTTAGCTCATAACATAGACAGGGTTTTAAAACTCTTGACCCATGTCTGACCGGGATATGTTTTTCTACTTCTACAAGTTCTGGAAATTGAAAAATTGGGGAAGATGTTCAATGGAAGAAAGTTATTTGTAATCTTCAAAGTTGGTAATAAAGTTGAGAAAACCGCAGTTAATGGGTCCATGGTAAGAATTTCTGTTACTAATCATCCCTGGCCTGGGGCCATACACAAGCCCTTCTATTCCGCAATGTCATCTAAATTTTACTGTTTAAGCCCTGATATACCACCTGGTAAGGCAATTAAATTGTGCTAAATTCAGAAATTTTTGGTTTTTAACCTATATTCATTAGTCTTGCCCCCGGTTGATGGAGTACTGAAATCAGTGGTTGACAAGGACAAGTCTATTCCATGGTGTGGTGGAGTTGTTGGTTGATGGGGTGGGGTAGTCATGGTAATTGAATTGAATACAGATCCATGGTTGAGGTGATGGGTGTGTAGATGGTGCTAGGTTGCCTCGAAGCAGGGAGGATGTCAAGTTGTTGCCAGTATAGTCCACAACTTTTAGATTTGGAGCCATTTACCATATTTTTTGTTTTTTTCCTTTTAATTTACTGGGGTAGGAGGTTTTTCATTTTTTAGACAAAACTGACACAGAATGGATAAGATTTCCAAGTGATCCAAAATCAATATTTTTGTTTTATAAACTATATTGGACCATCAAGTAGATTTGCAACTTCTTGACTTGCCATGTTTAGCCAATTTTGAAGCAATTTCTGAGTGAAACCACTTGTCACTTTATTTTTAAATTAAAATGGACAAGTGCAGATTTTACTTGGTTTTTAACTACTGGAAACAAACTTGTATTGTTTTGTTTGGCCTAATAACATAACAAATTTCACTGCTATAGTCTATATCGCCTAACGAGATCCTTTTCAGAAAACTACATCCTTACGATCCCACAAAAAGGTTTGGTTCATTATTTGTTAGTCTAGGGGCATGTCCTCCTAAAACAAGACCGGTTCCAGCTCCGTGAATAATTTTTCAAAAAGTGGAAAAATGCGTTTAAGGGACGTTAAGATATGGCATATCACTATATTAGCATGCCATTTGTTTGCTTGTAGCCTACCTCTAGGTGGTTTCACTTGCATTGTACAACTGCAACACCACAATCTGGAGTAAGCCTACAGCATCCTGATGCTCTCGTTTGTGCATTTTGTCACTGTGTAACATTTTGTTGATACCAAAACAGTTCACGACATTTGGCCATAAAGGCTAACACTTGGTGAGGGTGTGAGTGTTCGGTCTGGTATATGGGGAGCACAGTACAACTCCGGCCCTCCAGCTAAAATGCAAACACTGCTATGTTCCTATAAAACCTGCTAATTTTTGAGCGTAACTTATGTATTTTGTGGCGGGATTTGACCACTATAAGATTGTGCTTTTGGTGTCCATTCATAGTGCGTATTCATGGAATACATGGAGTTTTAACTGTTTTTAAACGATGGGATAGAAAGCGTGCTTGGCGAAGGGTATGATAACGGCGACAAGAATAAAGTAGAAAAAACCGACCGTTGAACACCGATCTGCTGGGTTCAGAGCTCGAAAATAACAGGGTAGTAATTTTCAATCTAATTTGCGAAAAACTGACATTGTCGATCTAGGTTCAAAAGACGATATTTTTAAAGAGCAATGAATTCACAAATCTCTCCTGCAAATTTCATTGCTCTAGACCAAGAGGGGAAAGATATGACGGTACAAAGAGCGCTGCATAAAGCACCGTTTCATAGGCAAATAATTTTATCTTGCCCCATAAACAAATGGTCCTGGGGTATAGGGGTGTGGTCTTGGACAGTATGGGGTTGTGTGCCACGGGGTCTTGGGTGTGGTCTGTTGGATGGTTGGGGTGTGGTCTGTGGAGTGTGGTCCTGGTGTGGTGGTATGGTCCTGTGACACATCGCAATATTCGGAGGGCCCAATGCAAGTCCACATCGGGGGAACCCGTGCTGGCTTTGTGGGGAATGTGGTGCATGTGGGATACAGATTTACTATGGTAAATTCGATTATCCTGCAGGGATTTCTCAAAGTTAATCGGAGAATGGTTTTTCAACGTCTAATGCTGTAAAAGCGGCCGAAGGCAATAGAAATCAGTTTGTGTTTCCTGCGGGAAAAGTGGCCGATATGCTAGAAATCATTGCATGTCTTGCAGGTAAAATAAATAGTTTCTGACGTTCGACGGGAGTGCCAGTTACTCTAAAACGTCTATTTACTTGCACTCAAGTTGAGGTACGTTTCACATTAAACTATCTCCATAACGGAAAGGTTGTGACCCAGGTTGTGTCAAATGAGAGGGAAGTAAAGAAGTAGTAAATGCAAAACCGGGGGTGCTTTACTCCACACTCCGAACTTACTATGCTTACATGTACACGCATTGGGGGACTTTTCATGATTCATATCTCCACAATGTGATTGTTACCCCCAGGTGGTGTCAGATAGATTAAAGTAAAAGAAGACTAAAAAATGTAAACCAGGGGTACTAGACTACTAGTAAATGTCAGCTTAAGAGTGTGGGGGACGTTCCTAATTAATATCTCCACAGCAAACAAAGTTTTTACCGGGGGGGGGAAAAAACAAAGGGGGAAATGGCAAGAGTGCGGTCAAATGAACAGAGAAGTGTATGAGACTATAAATGCCATGAAACCAGGGTGTACTCCTTAATTCTTAACTTGCACTGGGGGGGGGGGGAGCTCAGGGGTACAAATTCGTGTGAGTTTGCGAGAATCAACTTTACTTGAATGACAACATTTAATACATGAGTCAATGGGAGAATTGATTCTCATATCTGGATTCACGGAGAATCACATGCGAGAATCGATTCTGTGATTCTCGGCGTCGATTTTGCATCCTGGAGCGGTTTGTCACCAGATTAGATACTCCAGGTAGTAAACACATTGACCCCAGGGTGGTGTTAAATGAAAAAGGGAAGGTATAAGAAGGCCTGTGAATGCAAACTGGGGGTGCTCTTCCTAAACATCTCTTACCTATGCGGTGAAATTTTTCATGATTATAATCAACAACAGAAAATTATGTGACCGCCCATTTTGATATCAAATGAAAGAGCAAAATAAGAAGTCTAATACTATGCAAAACCGGGGGTGCTCCCCCACGTCTCTATCAAGCGAAGCTATACTCATGAGTGAGGGACTTTGTGCGATTATATCTCCACTTTGGAATGTTGTGATGCCCAGGTGGTGCTACATGATAGTGGAGTATAGAGAGATTATAAATGCAAAACCAATGGTGCTACTCTTAAACGTCACTTAGGCTCATGGGGGGACTTTTTCATTTTTTTACAAATGACCCCAGAGCTATGCTTTGTCTCGTCTGGAATATGAAGTGACGAGCAGCGTGTCAGGTCTATCCAGTGCCGCCTTTCTGTTGCGGTGTGCTTGTGCATTGGTGCCTATGGCGCGCGCCTGAAAATCTGTACAATTGTATTTAATAACTCCCGCGTCTTTACTTCGTACTTGTGAGTCGTGGACAGAGTATAAGAAAGAGTGGTGGCAAGGAAGACTACAAAACCATGGGGGATAGTGTAAGGAAGTATGTGTTTAGTAGCCTTTAAGCCTTTGACCTTGCGATAGACTTCACCTTAAGTCTATCGCATGTGTAGGAAGGGTTGAGGTTATCTGTGCGGGTTTATTCGAAAAAAAAGAACCTATGGCAGTCTCGTGTCCCAGTCCATTAAAACTATCATCTCTTAAACTTTTGTTTAAAAGATCTTAGTATATCGGTGATAAATTAAGACAAAATTAGTGAATTCCAAATCCGTCGGGGTTAGTGGACCCCGCTGCAAAGTAGTTTAATTTCCAATAACTGTCATTTAGCTTTAAATCAGTGTCGTGACCAGGCCTAGTCTTTGCAGTCCAAGATCTGTGTGTAAACCGTTCGATATGCGTCAGAGCGCCCTCCTAGAGGGGAGGGGGGGGGGGGGGGGGGGGGGACCGTTAAGTCTTTGAAACAGACTAGTTGCCCGGAAGTTGATGTCCGATTTTTTGAATTGCTGTGTGCTGTGTTAGTTGGCATGTCTTATACCCCACCCTGCACGGCTACCTTATTGTACATTCATTTACTCATATAGTTGCACTCTAGTGTGCTGTTTGTTGGACAGTAATATGTGTGGAAGCACACAAGCAGGCAAGATTTGTGGTTCCAGAACCCCAATGCGAGAACTACCTTGTTACCAAAGCACCCTGTGTGTCCACACAATAAGTGCTTCTCAATTCAAGACATACAAGTTTCCAAGCTAGCAAGCCAGTATTATGCCCAGCACTGTGCAGGTCAGATGGGGTAATTTTGAATTTGTGAAATACATGTAGCATGATGTGGCATGATTGTTAAGTACATTTCATACCCATATGAAAATGGGTATTTCAGAACTGCCATTTTCTGCAAGATCATGATATAACTACATTTGTGTTAACTAACCCTAACCAGTCTGAGAGGCACTCATAGTAATTCATGCTTATGTTTTGCGCATTATTGCCTTTTGTGGGCCATGTGAAAATTAAAAAATCGTACCTTTTTAATTTCTGCCTGTTGGCCATCCAGAGGGGTGTATTGAGTCAATTCCAATTCCACACCAGTTTGTGGGAAATTTCACCTCAATGATCTGTGATGCCCATAAAAATCCTAATGCGAAACACATAAAACCCCCTAGCTTTACACTCATGTTTGCCCACCATGGAGGGAATTTTGCATGATCAGCATGAAATGTGTCCTTTGTGGTGGTTGCAACTTCGTCTTGACACACTTTTATCCCTAATCGCTGACAGTGTGTTAGTAACAGACATATAGGCACATGCAATCAATTTGTGGATTTATTCAAAGCACCCTCTGTTGGGGCATTAGGCCCTCAAAAGTCCTTTTTTGGGGGGTTGGCCTTGCCAATGGCCTGTAGTACATGTCATGGGGCGGTATTTGAAATTTTGTTGCTTGCGTATGTGCCTAATATGGATTTCAGCAAATTAGGAAAGTTCAGTATATCGGGAGAGCTCAATTAGATGATGGGAATTCAGCAGACTTCAACAAAAGACCCTTGAGTCATGTCCAGTGTGTAGGATGTAAGCTTGAGGTATCTTATCAGCGCGTAGCGCGTGTCCTTGCTCCAATATTCATTCATGTTGTTTGGCAAACATGTGGTTAGTACTTGTCCCTATATTCGGCGCCTCACTCATGCCCATGTGGTTGGGGATTGCTTTTTACTGTAATGTCGCAAGTGTGTCCAAACACTCAAAATTGGTGAGATTTTGGTAGTTCTAAAGCATTTTATTGGGTCAATTTAGTCAAGGACGCGCATGTCATGGCTCTGAAAATGGTTATAGAGGTAAAATGGCAGTTTGTTGAAAGGTCTGTGTCCGATCGCCTGTGGGACGCCAACCGCGATTTAACAAGAGATAATAAAAAAGTGACATTTTGATATCAGATACCACAGGCCGTAGTTTCTCATTATCCTGAAAGTTTTACTCCAATCCACTTCTGGTTGCAACGAACACCCAAACAAAAACAAAAAACTTTCCGGTTTTTAGTGGTTAACCATGCATCAAATTAGCAACAGTATGGGTGGAATAGGGCTTTGCAACCTTATTATTCGTCTAACCAGCAAGAACGGCAAGTTTGTTTCCCACGGGTACTGGGTGTATGTACTACAAGTGCCAGGGCTTTCATATCAATCGAGAAGCACAATACACATAATCGGAACAGAAGCACCTTTAAAATGTAGCTTGTTAATAAGTGATCACATGAACGGGTAACAGTTGTAGCAGTGATTAAATTTTAGCAGCAAATAGCTCATGCGATGGGATATCCGTTTAGATAGGGCAACTGAACATGATTTCCCAAGATACAAGTTCTAGGAAACAATGTTTTGTCATTGCTGTCAGTGCGGGTGTGCATTGTGGAACTCTGGATGTCGGTTTGTCTAGTTAGGTGTGCCTGTGTGCGGGCTGTGCAGGTGCATGCTGCAGCCTGCAAGTGCAGGGCGCACACCAGTAAATAACTGGCCCATTGAAATACATGCAGATATACCTGTTTTGAAAGCGAGATTTTGAACTGAAGCGGCAATATTTTGCATACAATTTAAATATCAATGGATTGCAAATCAATGAAAATTTAACATGGGGTGGGGTCTTCTGATTCGTTTTTCTTATACAGGACCCTAAATAGCGACAGTGCCATTTTCCTTCCGTTTTTGAGCCTGGAAACTTGTTTACGCCATCTTCACACACCGAGGGCCTACTTCTGCGTGAAAATCAAAATTTTTAATTCATCTTTTCCAAGTGTTTAAGAAAAGACACTTCCTTTTTTTAACATATGGCACTACATAGCTTCAAAACTCGCATAGGACTGTAAAACATCTCAAATTTGTTTTTTTTACTTTTACTGGAACGTAAAACCTACATGAATGCATGGGGAATAAGTGTTGTGTGCCCTGCAGATGAATGGTACTGTGCACACATCTGTGTTCACATTATGCCTGCACTTTGCATGGCATGAATGCTGTTTGTTTGTGTGGTGTAATTTTTGTGTGGTCATAGTTACATCTCCCGGTAAGTGGGACCAAAGACAATCGAACATGCAACCTTTTAACAGCCTAGCAAGCTATTGCAGATGACACTTGAGATAATGTTCAAGAATTAACTTGCATCTCCAGTAGCAGCATTGTAGCAACATTAGCCAAAGGATAATGTTGCAGAGGTGACTATTTAATGATGATAAGGACTGGGCAAAATACCGCACCATCTACTGCTAGAATAAAAATATCTATCAAATTATTTTAATGGAAATTGCCTTGGGCCCCTGCATACATGTACTACATTTCATCCTCAGTAAAACATTAGTATTTTCCCACACCAGTATTATTTGAATTGCCTGATTTTTTGATCAAAACTATTACTGAATAACTTATGATAATTTCACATCTATTCCCATACAAGAATTTTCAAAATTCATAAATATTGACAGTAGAATTTTTATCTCACTAACAGCACACAAGCCACACTAAATCCCAACACACATTCCCTCATAAAAACATGTACAACTGTCTAGAATTTTCTGAGAGACTCGAGAAATATTTATAAATATTTGGCCTTTCTGTGGAAAATTATGAGCAAATCTTAGTGCATGCCAAGAAATATCAGAAATTGTCAGTTATTTCAACATTTGGTTGGGCTGTTTTAAGTTTTTCTGATCAGAAAATTGCCTCTGATACACTAATTTGTGGGTTATCTGATATAAAATAACCAAAACAGTGGTTTGTGACAATTTATTGCCTTTTGTAAAGTACCCCGATTTACTACTATCCTGCCACTACAATTTCTAGGAACTGCCACTCCAATTGCTGTCTTTTTTCTGTGCCCTGAAATAAGCATGTTGCCTTTTCATTATGCCAGGCTGCCATGTCTTTCATGTCCCACTCAGGAAAATCTAAGTGTGTGCACCCTGGAATAACAAGTGTGTAAAAGTAATCCCCCAGTGCATGCATTGCTTAAAAAAATACAACCCCTAAAATAAGGAGGATTTTCTCAATGTGAATTAAGTGTGAATCTTGCTTGATTGAATTTATTTTATTTCAAGAAATGGTGGTTCAAAAAAATTGGGCATGTTCATCCTTAAGACTTCTAACAAAACTGTAAGTCAATTTTACAGTGGCTTGCGTGGTATAATTGGAGGGAATTCGGTTAAAGGCTTGCACTAAAATGTTCTGGGAGTGACAGAATGTTCTTGGCCTTGTCTATCTTGTAAATTTCTGTAAAAATTACAAATAAATAATTGAATTCCGGGTGTCTATTATTCCATTTTGTTCGAACGTCCCTGATGCATGGTCACTTGGGGAAGAATTTTGATGCTAAGGGGGGAAGTGAGGTGCTTGGCCCCCCCGTTTCCCTTTGGGGCCCCTCTGGATAGCAATTGGCAATGATGGAGGAACATCTGACTTTCTATCCAAAAGCCCCCCCTGAATTGTGATTGTCTTCTGAAATGTCAAATGGAATTTGGCAACTTTGACTAAATCAAACACTCTGATGTGAGAAAAGTAAGTCTATTTTAAACAGTTTGTTTTATTAAGGTGCTTTTGTTATTTTTGACACCTTTATATTTGTTTTATTATGCTTTTGGTGAGATATTGTGAAATGTTTCGGCTACTTCTAGGTCATTTCATATTATGAACAAAGGTTTTCAATTTCTGTCCTCCATATGCTACCTTGTTGCAATAGTGTGCCTGTTTCGCATTATATTGAATTTGAATATCTTTAAGAAACAACTGAATCTTCTGTTGAGCGCTTTTGGCCTATGTTAATTGCCTTAAATCAACTCTTCCGATGATAAAAAACTCTTAATTTTGGTGCGAGTTGGGTGGAAATGGCAGTGGATTTCATTCAATTCCCCTTCGTAAAAAGAACAAAATGTATAATTTTATTATATTTGAAATTTATTTAAAAAAAAAACATCCCATACCACAACTAACGAGAGTGAATTTTTGTACAGGTGAATAATACTGTTTTGAGACATCTCAGAATTGGTGCAGACTATACCCATGTACTAAAATTAAAATTTTATGACTAATCTATACCTTATGTTTTGCTACATCATCCCGCAATTGCTTCATTTACCAATGCCATTTGCAAAGTGTCCAATTCCTATAATAGAGTCATGATAATGACAAGTTGCCATGGCAACAGATACTGGTGACAGTGAAACATGTTAGTGGTGTGATTAGATACATATCATAAGGGGCACCTTTTGAGCTAGTCTGGGCTTGTGTTTTTCACTGCATTGAATCTAAACCAGGACACGGCTATACAGATTTGTTTACCGGAATATATTTTGCTGAAGGCTGCGGATTCCATAGCTTTGAAACAAGTGTGTTATGTAGTGGGTACGCTATTTATTTATGTCTATGATTGATCTAGGGCAGTGGTTCTTAGTTATAGTGATGTGCATGTAAGCGCATGTTTAGTCCAGTATTTTTTGAGTTTGCTATTGAACTTTCCAGGGAATTGCCTACATATACCATCTTGAATTTTAAATTTGCACTCAAATTCTGTGCTTTTTACTTGGCCACGATTTTTGTTGGTAAAATTTACATGTACATACATTTATATTGGTGTTTTCACTAATCTGAATGCTGTATTTTTTAGGGTCGTCCGATAGGAACGACCTTATGGCAGCATGATCCGTGTGCGGCGGCGTCTGCGTCGGCGGCCGGCCGGCGTCGTGAGCTTTTCTTGTGAACAAAATATCGGAGATCTGGTGCGGCTACAGGGCTGAAACTTGGTGGGAGGGTGCGGGGTTACAGATTCCCGAACTGATTAAACTTTACAACAGTGTTATGTATTCTAAAGTACGCTATTTGCATAATTAATTAGCATATTTGACCCTATTTTCTTGATTTTCATTGACACTTTTTTGTGACACAATATCTGGAGATCTGTAAGTCACACAGAGCTGAAACTTGGTCGAGGGGTGCGGAGGTTAATCGGGAATTCTCAAACTGATTCGAATTACAACAGTATATAATGCCATTCTAAGTACATACTTTGCATAATTACTTAGCAATTTTACCTTTTTTCTTGATTTTTTCATTGGACCCTTGTTGTGAACCACAATATCGGGAGATCTGTAAGTCACACAAGCTGAAACTTGGTGAGGGTTGCGGGGTTAAGGATTCCTCAAACTGATTCTATTTTACAAAACATATGATATGCATTCTAATTACCTAATTTTCAATAATTAATTAGCATATTTTACCTATTTTCTTGATTTTCCATTGACACACTTGTGAACAAAATATCTGGAGATCTGTCAGTCACACAGGGCTGAAACTTGGAGGGATCCGAGTTCAGATTCTCGAACTGATTCAATATACAGCAGTACATTGTCCAGGTTATGGAACATTGTCCTGAGGTATAAGACATTGTCCTGGGGGGTATGGGACAAATGTCCGTGGGATATGGGACATTGTCGAAAAACCTGGGGAATATGGGGCCATTGCCCGGGGGTATGGGACATGTCCTGGGATAATGGGACATTGTCCTGGGGTGATAGGACATTGTCCTGGGGTATGGAACATTGTCCTTGGGTATGGACATTGTTCTGTAGGTATGGAATATTGTCCTGGGGATGGGACATTTTCCTTGGGTATGGACATTGTCCTGGGGTATGGACATTGTCCTGGGGTAATGGAGATTGTCCTGGGGATATGGGACAATTGTCCTGGGGATATGTGACATGTCCGGAGGTATAGTAACATTGTACCTTGGATGTATGGGGACATTTTCCTTGGGTATGGACATTGTCCTTGGGATATGGGACATTGTCCTGGAGTATGGGACATCGTCTTAGAGGTATGGACATTGTCCTAGGGTATGGACATTGTCCTGGAGGTATGGGAACATTAATCCTGGAGGTATGGGACCTTGTCCTGAGGTATGGGACATTGGTTTTCTAGGGTATGGGGCCTTGTTCTGGGGTATGGACATTGTCTGGTATGGAATATTCTCCTGGAGTATGGGACATGTCCTGGGGATATGGGACAGTGTCCCTGGGGTATGGACCTTGTCCTGGGGTATAAACATTGTCCTGGGTATGGGACATTTGTTCCCGGTGAGGGGACATTGTTCCTGGGGTATGGGAAATTGTCCTGGGGTTGGGAACATTGTCCTGGGGATCGGGACATTGTCTTTGGGGATTGAACCATTGTCCTGGGGCTATGGGACATGTCCTGGGGATAGTGGGACATTGTCCCGGAGGTATGGGACATTGTCCCGGAGGTATGTGACCATTGTCCTGGGTATGGACATTGTCCTGGGGTATGGGACATAATAGTACCCCTGGGGAAGGGGACATGCCTGGAGGTACGGGACATTGGCCTGGGGAGATGGGACAATTGACCCTGGAGGTATGGGAATTTGTCTTTGAGGTATGGGACATTGTCCTGGGGTATTGGGGGGACAGTGCCTGGGGTTAGGGACATTGTCCTGGAGGTATGGGACGTCGTCCTGGGGTATGAGATAATTGTCCTGGGGGATGGACATTGTCCTGAAGTATGGGACAAAAAAAAAAAAAAAAATTGTTCCTGGGAATATGGGACATTGTTCTGGAGTATGGGACATGTCCCTGGGGTATGGGACAATTATCCTGAGAGGTTATTGACATTGTCCTGGAGGTATGGGACATGGTCCTTGAGGTAATGGAACATTGTCCTGGGGTATGGGACATGACCTTGTTTAACATGAATTATTTTTTTACATTTCATATTGTTATTGCTGACTCAAGACCTTTTCAGGTTGATCATGTAAACCAAAACTGAATTTGCATTCTAACGAAATGAATCGAGAACCATCACATACATCGGACGACCTATTAGGGCCGCTGTCCCTATTTTTGTGGTGTGAGAAAATAACAATCTCTGTGTAAACATGCAGTGTATTTTTGATTCTGTTAAAATTTGCTCTTTGATACTGTTGATAATAAATTGTCTTATGTTAAAGTTTTTTTAATTAGTTTTACAAATATGAGTGCATTGATCTTCAGTGCAGGGTCTGTGGTGTGATATTTGTAGCCCGTGTTTACTCTACAGGATGGGATTGAGAGTTGTCAATAAAATCAAGCAAAAGTTGCAGACTGACATGCACAAAAGTATATTATAACGGTGTGAAGAGGATGCTCTTGAAATTAAATTTTGTTGATTGGAATTTGAATAGTCGAAACCAAATTAGGATCCAATTGGCTGTTTGATGGGATGGAAGTAATTAATAGGAGGCTTTAAACAATATGCCATTTTGACGAACATGTATCTGCGGGTTGCTTTTAACTAGGTCATGTTGTTTTCGTTGTCTGGGGTATGGCAGTAATAGCTTTGTAAATGTGTAGGAAATAATATAGTGATGATAGAACAGTTATGAATCTAGGGTTGTATAATTGAATGTCTACATGTATTGACCAGGTACTTGAATACCAGACTGAAGTAAAACACTGCAGAATAAGTGAACAGATGACCAATCATACCATCTTGTGTCATGAATCCACTTTATCCATAGGAAAAAAAGGGGCTTGGAGAGAAATTTTGGGGTGGTATATTGTACATGTCTTAATTAGTGTCTGATACTTGTTGTCGGCCGTAGCAGAGAGGGGAGAGAGCGGGGGAAGGAGGAAAGCAAGGGGAGAGGGAGGAATGGGGACAGAAAGAGGGAAGGAGATAGTGTTTGTGTACATGCACACGTGCATGCATGTGAGTGTACTGTACGAGTATGTAAAAAAGGCTAGTCAGACATGCAACCCCATTGTTGGCATTAAGGGAAATCCCCCTCAATTGGTCCCTGATTTGCAATCATGATTGCAACATTTCTGTAGGTTTTGTTCTCTAAGTGAAATTTGTTCTATTTGTTACTTCAAGCAATCTACTATGATGTAATGTACACAAACATTTCATTGTTTTGAAGTGTAATTTCCTTGAGATTAATCATGATCTGACCTGTTTAAAATGTGGTTTAGAAGTAACAAGTTAACTAAAAGAAGCGGATATCAACAAAGAGGTGTATTGGGGCATTTGACCATCATGCATATTGTAAGTCCATGCTGCTCAGGAAATGGCTAAATTTGTGTCCCGGTGATAACAATACTTGCAGTATATAGGAAAATCACTGTTTTACATGTAATACCATAGCCATTGGCCTACATGTACTCAGCCTAATTTGTGCTCAGGTGTTGCAAAATCATCTTAACGGGCACTGATTTGTGTATATATGCAAGTCTGGTTGACTGCAAATTTGCTACAGTTAGACATTAACAATGAAATGCTGCCCAATGAGTACTACAAAAGTAGTCAAGTATCTTGGCTATTGCAGTTTATCCTATATTTTTGGAATATGCTGGCCGGGGCCTTCCCTTCCACAATTTATTGACTTAAATTTTTAGCGACATACCGCCATTCCATTCATGGTGAATTACGCCTTTAATATTCCATTAAGGGTTGTTTTACAATCAGGGTACCTCTTGGCTGAACACTACAATGTGACCCATAAAAACAATGTCTGTACTTTATCATAAAAATGGTACTATGCCAACTTAAAGACCACCAAAAGCACTACCTACAGCTGCAAAGAAACCTTTTGAAATGCTTGATGACTAACAAAAATATGTACATATGTATGGAAATTGCTTAAAATCGCCGTCTCATTTGATTGAGGCTAATATTTGAGTAGATTCAGCACTGTCATAAAGAACATTTGGGACAACATTCAACATTTAGGAATAACATTTGAAGCAAGGTAATTTATATCCAGAAATCTTAAAAGAATGTGACCATTTGGTAACATGCGGTGTCAGTTTGAAGTTTAGTGGTATATTCCGTCAAAAAATGTCCTCTCCGTATTTAGGCTAATAAAGCTTTTAAAACTAAATTGACAAATTGATTTGTGATATTCTCTATAAAAACTCTTGTTTATGTTCTATACATTTGTAGTAAACACTTGGTGGCTACCCCTTATGTTTTCCTGTATCACATGATCAAATGATAGAAGTCAGTGTTCCGTCAAAATCTGTCCTTTCCGAAAACACACAGTTTCACTAAGGCGACAAAAATAAAAAATCCTGTTTTACGGGCCCAACCGACCCTGATTTTTCAGTTTTGCAGAATTTTTTTTTTTTAGTTTTTCCTTCCAAATCAATGTAAAATCAGCCGTTTTTAGCCGCAACTTTATCAATTTTGTCAAATTTTTTCTCTGATTTCTCCGAGTTTGGGGCTATTTTAGGCCAAGTTGAGCTCCAGAAAAGAAAAAAAAATTAGAAGAAATAATTCACATATCTCGACCGATACGACCCTACTCTGAAAGGTCCGCTGCCCTTAAAACAGGGTTTTCTCTTTTCGTCGCCTAACCATAATTTTTTTTCCTGAAGACCTCACACCTCCAAATTTTGGAAACATGCTTTTGAATTATCTATAATACAAAAATATTAATACTGAAAATAATCAAAGCACTTTGTTTTTTCATCCCAAATGTAGAATTAAATGAAGTGCTCCGTCAAAATCTTGTCCTCTCCGAAAAATGTAGCATTTGATTTATCATAAAAATGCAAAATGCAAAAACATCAATACTGAAATTAATCATGCAACTTTATTTTTCACCCCAAATGAGACAGCCGAGGTACCCTGATTGTAAAACAACCCTTAAATGATTAACATAGGGCAAAGGACTCATTCCATCCACAACTTGTGTTCCAGGACCATATCTTTTCGACTCGTCTCGTAGTGGCGCTTTTCATGATTATGTTCTGTTAATTTATTTTTTGGTCGTCCGATTTTGGCAGAATGATTCGTGTGCGTGTCTGTTTTTATGTGGGCGTGTGAAACTTTTGGTATACCGGTACACTTTGGGTTAAAATGACTAGCATTTTAGGTCAGTGATCTATCAAGTTCATACTTGGTGTACTTACATTGAGGCAAGGGGTCTTATGTAGGGTCATAGATGAAAAGGTCTAATTCAGGGATCACTTAGGGTCATATCTTGTGCATATGGTATGCACTTTTAGTTAATGTTTTTTTTTTAGTGCAGTGATGGATCAAGTTCATATTTGGTATGTTTATGTGCTTGTATGTTGAGACAAGGGGTCTTATATGTGGGGTAACAGGTGTAAAAGCAAAGGTCATTCAGGGTCACTTAGGGCCATTAATTTGTCAGCTTTAAGTGCATGGACGGATCAACTTACTTCATTGACCAATAATCGGACAACCTATTTTTCATTTGGGAGTTGGGACAGTTGTCCCTATTTTTTAGTATTACAAAAGAACGACCTCCTGTCAGCATTTTGAAGAATTTATTGAAGATCGTACCTGTATTTTCAATGCAAATTAAGATAAATTTGGTGCTGCTAATAAACTAAACTGTGATCAGTCACAACAATTTTGCATCAACATTCATGCTGATACCTTCGTATCATGATTCATTTGATACCAAAATCTCATTTTGGCCATCCTGATATTCATTGTTGCTCTAACTTAAACTTCAATATGCAAGTTTAAGATGTCACACATTTTCTTGAATACTATAATAGCGTCAATGATGACATTGTCGACTAATTGTTAGCTATTGTTGCATGTTTTTTGCAATTTTTTGTTCAAAGCATCAGATTAACTCGGAACTAAAAAAAAAGTTGTGGATTCAAACAGATAGCCCTTAGGGTGCTTTTGAATCAATCCCAGATTGCATAGCAATGGGCTATACAGTACCTGTTAAACACCGGTCAGTTAGGAAGAAAAAGTGTTCCAAAGGTTTAAGAACCAGCAAATATTTCATAAGCATGCAAAAATTCACTAAGTATGAATACTTTGTGGGCCGAAAATGAGTGTTGAAGCCAATGGTTTTTGTGTTAAGTGATCATGTGACCCTATGAAGTGAAATTTCCAAAAACGTGGTGATTGTGGGATTGACTCAAAACACACCCTTGCGATAGACCATACATGGTCAAGTGTGTGTACATCACATAGTATGTCTGTTAACAGAATTGCTACCCCGACATGAGTCACAAGGTCCATTTGGTAATGGTAAAATTTAAATGTTTCTTGTCTTATTTCTGTCCAGACACATACACCATTTTCTAAACACGCTATGGAGTGGAATGTGAACTAAAGGAAAGTTCTGTTTTATTGCATAATTTTCAGGGGAGATGAAAGAACGGTACAGATGAGATTGGTGAAGGGCCTGTATTCCAGGCAATTGTAAGTAACTTAGATTAAAAATGGGTAAGATAAATTAAAACTCCTAAGGTAGGCAACCCAATTGGTACCCTCGACCCTCATTTTACGCAATCAGAAATTGAGATTTTGGTTATCAGAAGGAAGTTCACTATTTTTCTCATTACCCTAGTGAAATTAAGGACCAGGAAATCTCCAAATGTGGTTAACCACATTAATTAATTAACGCTCTCCTTTGACAAATTAGTATGTTTGGACTTATGCCTATCCAAAATGGTTGGGTATGATTTAACTTTTGTTTTTATGTGATTATTATATTATTTACTATAATTAAAAATTTAAAAAATTGGACCATGATCGGCTAGCCTACCTCAGTAAAATGGAAATAGTCTTCGATTAGCGAGCCACATCAAGGTGTATGTATAAGATAGGAATTGCAAAACTCTTGATGACTATAGAATTGTGTCCAATGAAATTCAAGCAAAATGGTTTTAGAGAAGGGAAATTCCAGGATGTCCTGTGAATGGCCTGGTCAGCAAATTACAACAAAAAAACCCCATTTTCATTCAGGTAATTTAATGGTGGCATTGCATCCTTACTAAATAATAGTAAAAGAATTCAGATAAGGCTATGTGGACAAAGAGCATTTGAAAAGTATATATTCCACTTGGTTTTTGCCGGGACATTGCAAAGTTGTTTCGACCTAATTAGTTGAAAGTGCCGAGTAAACACAACATTGTATGTATCAAGAAAATAAAAAAAAAAAAAAAGGCAAGAGGTTTGTCCCAGAAGGACTGCGTGCATATTGTTAAAATGGTCTTTTAGCACCGCAGTATTTTTTTTTTTTTTTTTTTTAAAAATATTGAATTTTTGGGGAAAAATTTTAAAAAAAAAAATGAAATTGCAGCTGAAACAAATTAAAGGGCTCAAAATTCATAAAAAAAACCCTGCATTCGCATTAGCATTTTTCTAAAAAAATGCATTTTCGCATTTGCATTTTACAAATTTTTTGAGGACAATTTTTTTTTTTGCCTTGGGGCCGGACGGTGGCAATCCAGCTTATAGTGATAGAGATTTTAGATTGGCTGAAAATTTGAAGAAGAAATTGCACTTTACAAGTACATTGTTCACATTATAAAAAAGTGTGGGGTAAGGTTTTTGTTTGAACATTAAAAAATTTTATTTTCATTCTTCATTTGAAAAATGCAAGATTGGCCCGAAAATCTGATTTTCACTGCCACAGGACATATGTTACCATGCTTGGCTTGCTTCATCTTGATTTAATACTTCAAATGAGCCAGTAAAATCCCAGTAAAATGACTTAATTCTCTAGTCTCAGACTTGTGTTGTGAAACCAACATTGAGGAAGTTGTAGTAGTCTACTGGATATTTGATTCGGTCATATGCTCATCCTCAATGTCTAGTGATAGAAATTTGATTGAGTCAAGGATTATTCTAATTTTAAAACTCCACACTGCAAAAGGTATTTGTAGGCCTCTATTTAAAGCTTGAAAAAAACTTCTGTAAAATCAAGGGGACACATCTGTCAACGTGAGATTTTTTGAGATCAGAGTTTCAAAACATGACAGTAGAGGCAAAAAACACATTCATGGCCAGGAGTGAGCTATTCTAAGATCACACATAAGCATTGTAACGATGGTAGATGCTTTGATGCTTCCCCATCTCCAATGTGGCTGCATTATTGTGTGAGTGAAGGTCAGTTATAAGTGCAATAGCTGCCAAGTGATACATCTATGTGCTGCCTTGTGTTAGGTAAGTTCTCAATTTTTCCTTGAGTGAGTGGCTATTGAAACATTCGTTCTTTGGCCATTTCAAGGACCACTGACCAAAGATTTGGCATAATAGTACATAATTGTGAATTTTTGACAAATGGCAGCTGTTTCACGTATGACTACTTTGTACTCACACAATGAACAGGCATGAGAATCTTCAGTTTAAAAACTGAATTCAGTTGGCTTTTTTCTTTTTTCTTGCTCAAATTAACACATTTTGCTGGATTGCGCACAGTTTTTTTTCAGGTTTTTTTTTTTTTGCTTTGTTTTTTGCAAAAGTTCATTCTCATGCCTGACGAAATGTGATAGAATGCTAAACCCAGGTCTGAATGTTGATTCATCATGATACAGAGTAGCTGCAAAGGGTATAATGTATTTATGCCAAAATATAGGTTATGGGTTCTAACAGCAGTATAATTATATCTTCCTTTTACTCGAGGAACGATGAGTATACAAATCAAATGGAAATCCACCTTAACCTCCACCTGATAGCCATTAAATGTGTAACTTTTTAATTTGTTAAATTAATAATGTTGTCCTATTATACAAGTACAAAAGTGATATCCAATGCAATGAAAGGATTGATTTGAGAGAGAAAAAAGAACAAACTCCAAAAGAAACTTCAATTTGATATGGTCCGAAGGATGAAAAGGTGGTACAAATCACAAGCAGCACAGTGTATATAGCATGGTTCCATCTGTGATTTAGTTCAATTCAACTTGGCAAAACACTCTGAAAAGGCATAGTACCGTGCTTTGGGTTCTTACCAGCTTGTCATTGAAGTTTTGATTTTTTCATCCTCAGGTATGTGCTTGGGCATGAGGCAATGAAGCGCATGGGCCACTCTGATGTACTGATATCGGGCATGAGGGGTCTTGGTGTTGAAATTGCCAAGAATGTTGTCCTGAGTGGTGTCAAATCTGTCACCATTCATGATGAGGAAACGGTGCAGATACAAGATATGGCCTCACAGGTGAGTACTAAGGGGTTTAGGCCACAATTAGTCATTTTTCCTCAAAATGTTGTCGCCTAATTGCTACTGTTCTGTCATATGAACAAATGCGGTTCTTCATGAAAATCAACATTTAAGCATGTTAAAGTTAACTTTAAACAGCATTTTTTGTGTCGTCTGCAAGAATTGCAGAAGGCACATATGGATTACTCTGTGTGTGTCTGTGGTCAAAATGCTAACCCTTAATATATTGCATGCCGTATGAGTGCCGTAAGGGCTATGATGATGTAACTTGGTGGAAAGGAGGGGTGGGGTGACATGTTGGTGACCTTG